>BMAO01026988.1:0-200272 GCA_019973975.1 Trichonephila clavata
CTGGTATACTTCGTTGGTTACGTATTGCTAATTCTGTCGAGTTCGAGCTGTTAGTGCCTTGTTGAAAAGCAAGTTAATTGTGCACCTGTACAGAGAATCCATTTCTATTCACCCACTCTCCATAGTATTATTATATTTAATTTTTAAAAATGGTGTTGTCAATCTTTTTGGAGGAGAATTGAACCTTTAGGTCTTAAATTATTCAGATTAAATTGGTTTCTTTAAAAATATATTATCATAAGGATTGATTTTAACAAAATGATAAAGTTATATTTAAACTTACTGTCCATCTATTTCTGAATTAAGTATATCAGTGGAATAGGTAATCACATCATATTGACAGTATTGTGTGTGTTTCTACAAGTTAGTTAGGTGCTTTTGCAATAAATAACAATATTTATTTGAATATATTTAAATGAATTGTTCATTATATGAATATAAAATGAATTTCAGTTACAAAAAATTACAAATGCAAACATATGTGCAAATAATAATTTAGCTCTTAACTTATAATTGTTGATATCTGACTAGTAATTATATCTTCGAAATAAAATTTATTTGACTTAGGATAAGCTTTTTCATAAAAATATTGTTGGTGTAAAAACTTCCATTTTTCAAATTTGTATTTATTAATCTAATTTATTCTATTGCCATCTTTAACTCGAGTTTTATTGTTTTGGTACTTTTAATGTACGAATTTTCTTGTTCAAACATCCCCCAAAAACTTGAACCTATTTTTGCGATATATTTGAATAAATCGTCTTTGTCAATCCAATATCTGATATGTGCACATTTTGGAGATTTCGACTAACCACACTTTCCTATAAAAGGACTGCAATGTGATTCATACGGTGAACTGTGGTTGCTATAAAATTAACGTGTCAAAACTGCTATAAACTCAAAATCTCAAAGTTATATTTTTTGCACATTGCAGATATTTGGTTTGACAGCGACGAAATATTAGTGTTTGTATAAAGATTTAAAGCTTTTGAATGGCTGCCGTAAAATGTATACACTTCTATTATCCCACGTGATAATTAGTTCAAGAATGAAGTGATAATTTCACATTATTATCATGTTACATTTCATCATTTAATGTAGGTTTAAATTTGTGAAATTATGAAACCACCATAAACTTTAGACTGAAAGACAGTTTCGGATCTAATTATATCAATCAAAACAGTTAAGTTCGATTTTTAATTTATACTGTAGGACGTCAGGCGTTAAAAAATTAAACTGAAAGTGGTAAATTCGGGATTGGATTCAATGAAGCATCCGTTAGTGTGCCAATTATTTATTAATTTAAGTTAGGTTTTTTCTAAGACAACACATACCGTTAACAAAAATAATGAGCAAAGAACGGACATTTTCCTAGCGACCGACAACTTTTCCTCTGCAACTCTACTGAGATTAGTGGTGCGCTAGCAGGAGCGCTTTTACCGTTTAGGACAGTCATTTTATTTACACTATAATAAGAGCGGTTACAAATTTGGTTTGTTTCCCCTCAATGTCCTGAAAGATTTTCACTTCTCTTAAATTGTTTAGTAGTGAATTTAAGTTACTAATATCAGTTGGAACCTAAATTGATTAAAAGAGGGGAACTCAATGCTGTTTGTCCTTGATCATAATAAACCTTAATTAAAATCGAAAATGAATGCAATTTGGAATGAATTTCAAGCACGAAACGTCAGGAACAATGGATAAATACAAAGCAAATAAAGAGAAATATTGTTTCTACGTTATGTGAACTTCTTTCTTCTGAATTAAAAGAAAAGAAAAAATTACTTTTTTCACGAAAAAGTGGTCCAAAGTCACGCGAAGGGGAAGAGAAAAGGAAGAACAAAACTAAAGAATGTCTGAACATTTCAGAAGACAAAATAAATCAGTGGTTACCGAAACTGCTTTGAGATATATGATCTTGAGCAGTTGCGTGTCTGCCGATAAAGAACCGATATGCCGGATTTAAATTCAGTTATTACGTCAAAGCAAAATCTTTTCTCCCTCCTGCACCTAAAAGGTCGATATCATCTGATCGTGACAAGTCGTCGGTTTATTGATGATAATAATTTTTGCTTTTTCACAGTAGTTCGAAAGGGTTCGGCCTTCTATTGACTGAGGGGAAGTCGAACCACCCCTTCTTTCTCCAAAAGAACGTAATTTTCGAATGCGGAAATAGAAAAATTATTTTTGGGTACAAGGTTGGAGTCCAATAGCTCGCAACCAAGATTGGGGGCATTTGAAAATATTGGATTACAAAAGTACAAAATCAGATTGCCAGACGTTGATTTTCTGCTTCGATAACTCTTTTTAGTACTGATCATGACAATTTAATTTCTCCTGGAAGATTGATAGAGAAAAATATTTAGCTGAAACAAGCTAGTTTGTATTCAAATCACTGGATGTAAAAAATTGTAGATTTTTTAAAATTCTTTTTAGTGTTGTAAGTGTTGTTTTCGTAAGCATATATTGCCTACTTTTATTATCCTATCAGGTGTTTTAAGCAATTTTAAAAAGTACGGTTAATTTATGTTAAAAATAGTTTAAAAAGAATTCGTTAAGGAAAGAATCAAAAGTTATAAGTAAATTTCTAATATGTTAAAATTGAAAAATTTTGGGGGTGTTAAAAATATCACAATAAATATACAAATGAAATATACAAATGAAAAAGGAAATGAAATTTAAAACTACTGAAACATTTAAAAATCTATTGATAGGAAAACATGTTTGAAATTTTTTGCAGCTGAAATTTTAAAGCTCTGGTGTGATTATATTTTTAAATTTTTAAAATAAATTGTTTAGAAGAGGTTGACACTTATAATCCAAGGTACAATATTGAATATGATTAGTATATGTAATTAAATGACCAAAAAGAGAGAAATATATTGAGGAATTGTACTCAAATTCTTGGACTCATGATCATGTGACATTCATAAACATCGAAACAAGTTCTCTGTCATGAAACTCTTCTCATGTATTTCGTGAAAAAACTTTGACAGATAAAAATGACAGTTTTTCATCCAATTCTTCAACAATGTTTCGATAAATGTTTCAACTAACTAGAATGAAGCATAAAATTAAAGATACAATTAAGTGTCGTTATTTGCCATGAAACAAGTAAAACTTTCTTATGTTTCTTTAAATTTACAATCATATTGAATAAGCATATAAACGATATTTGGCGCTTTTATTTTAAAACAAGTGATGTTGTCTCAATTTGTCGTGCTCCGTTTGATGCAGAAATAACAATTTTAAAAAATGATCTTTCTACCAGCGGCTAGAAATTTATTTTCAATATAACATATCTTTAATTCTCCAATTCAATTACTTACGAACCCATAGCAGCCTGATTGTTCTGAGTATACCTTAAGAAAGTTATGCATAGTCACGATCATTTCAACAGTGCTTCGTTGTTTTAAATGCAAAAAAACAATTTGATATCTTCAAACAGCTGCCACATGACTTAGAAAGTCGCTGCAATAAATATAATGGCATATTATCGAATCGAAATTCGGTTAGTGGGGAAAAAAGGGCCCTTTCTCGCTAGAGAATTTTAACAAATTCATCACGGATTCCTCATTTCATAGTTCATGGTCATGCGGGCGTAAAGAAAAAGCATTTTCGCGTGATATATCTCTGCGAAAGTGTGGAAATCTATTACGATAACGCACCTCTCAACGCTTTTCTGGAGTCTTGGATTTTGTATGTCAAGGATAATGTGATTTGATATTCCTATAATTTAAGATTTATACCTCTGGTATGGGTTTCCCCGTGTCTTTAAGCGAAACCTTTGCTATTTTGCAAAATGGATAGAGGAAAATACCTGTCATCAATGTGATGCTGATGGAGCTAAATATCCCTCGAAGAAGCATGTAGTGGTTGTTGGTCTCGTAATCGTACATTAAGCTTCTCTCTACTGCTTACTGTTGCTTTCTTTTTCTGTGATATATTGAAGAGAATTGATGGTTTTTGAATTACGTCATTTAGTGTTTGACGAGCGGTTACCATTAAGTAGCTTGTTCTGAAAGTGGAATTCTGGTATTAGGAAATTTGTCTTGGTCGCAACCAAACATTTCGACATGGCTTAGATTTTACCACAACGTTATGAAGTTATGATTGAATACATTTTTTTACGTGTATTAATTTTCAGTTTACAATAGTTGTGCTAGGCATTGTTGCCTTTTATGCTTTGAGCTGCTGTGAAAACGTCAACTGGGTATTAACGGCATTTAAATTGTCCTATGTCCAAGCCTGATTTTGTAGAAAATGAAATTAGGGTATCCGACTACTATCGGAACTGTGATTTTGAACAAGCGTATAAATTAGTTTTTGTTTTTTTATGTACATTTAGTCTCTTGAATTGAATAATATATTTATAGAATTGATTTTATGAGAATATTATTACAACAGAAAATTTTAAATGCGATTTTTTGGAAAAAAAACGAAGGAAAAATGACGCATTTTCAAAACATTCTACTTTATGGAAAATGCTTCTTCTATTTTTTTTTTTGTTTATATATAGCTAAGAAGACTTCTACACAGAGCCTGAACTCTTGTATTTCAGAAATATACAATTTAAAAGTGGATTTGCTTTTTTTAAAAATTTTCATACAGAAGAGAAATTTTAACAAAACACTGGTTATTATTTCGATCCATAGTAACTATGAAAATAATGTGAATTAAAAAAATAAAGGTTTTGTAGGGAAGTCTTACCAATACAGAGGAAAAATATTATTATAATAGAACCGTTTTCCATAAAATGGAATATTTTAAAAATGTGTCATTTTTCCTTCGTTTTTTTTTAAGTCATTTAAGATTTTTTGTAATAATATTCATAATTCAATTTTATAATTCAAGTTACATTAAATTTTGAAAAAATATATTCTTAATGCAACGTTTTTATGCACGATCCCAAAGTAGTCCGATACCGTAAAAGCAATTATGTAAATCTGTGGAACAATTCTTTTTGATTAAGTCGTTCTTTAAAAAAATATGAAACGCACTTAAAATTTTGCTATTATACCACCTTAAAGCGTTAGCCAGTGAAAAAAGTTTTGAAATGTTAGATAGTGAAATATTTATATTTAATTTTTTTAACTATGTTATTTACTCTTGAATTATGAATTTTCTCTAAAAGAAAAGTCGTTAATTCTTGTTTAAACTTCTTTCTAGCAGCATTGAAGGTGATATCTGACATATATAATCATTCATCGTGTTGCTAATAAGTAGATGTTTTTATCGATATATTTCGCTTACTGAAAGGTCAGCTTGTTTATTGAAGTATGTCCTATAAGTGCAAAACAAATAAAGCGTGCTCCTAAATCAAATTGATCACTTCCATAAACAAACCTGAATCTATTTGAAATATTCCAAGCGAAGCCCATTTCTAATTTAATCGATTAGTTCAGCTTTTCAATGAAAAGTTAATTTTATTATCCAAAATGATTAATCGCCTTTTTGAAAAAAACCACCTTGAAATTCATCCGACAACTCCAGGTGGCAAGAAGCTGCGTATTTGAAGTTCATAACCAACATGATTTTATAAACAACGACAATCCATTCATTTCATTTCTTCCACCATCAGTCAAGTCTTAAAGATTCAAACATTCATCAGATTCCCTGAAGTATCTTTGGGACACACCTTCTTCTAGAAAGGGAGAACCGGATTTTCTCAATAGTTAAGACAAGCGACAGTTGTAAACAGTTAATCAACTTATGAAATAGGTATGACTTTTTTTGCCCATAGCCGTGGTACTTCAAACAGCAAGTGGCCTTGTCATCAAGCACTGCAAGAATTGCATCATTTGATCAAAAGCGTGATCGTTCGATTGCACATCCACGGGTGGCCAAGGTTTTGTTGATCGTTGATCGTTTTTAAATTCCTCGTTGATGAGATGGGAGGCTATGAGAAGGGTCTTCGAAGACCTTGACAGGGTCATTTCGTGGATTATAACAGACAGACGGACAAATCAAGGCTCTCGTGAAATTAAATTTTGCTTTCTTGGAACACCTGAAGGTAGACTAATAGCATTGCTTGTTTGGGGATTCGTTTTAAGTACCCCGTTAATCTTAGGATTGAGATTCATTGTCATTAATGCACCTGAAGAGCTACCGAGAATTCGAATCTTGGTGGGCATTACGAGTTAGGGAATCTTTTCGATGTATTGTTTTCTTTTCTATTTCCTTGTCCTTAATTTACGGAGGAGACAAGGACGCCGGGAAGATCAGTGTTAATTTAATATTTAAAATTATGCATGATCTTATCCTTTTCTTCTAAAGTGTGGAAGTGTTTTTGATTATTCCCCTTGCTTCTTGGAGATCTTCAAATTTTAGTTTCGGGGTCAAGGAAAGTGGCAGGCGTAGTTGCGTGTAACTATCTTTGGAGGCTTCGGGTTGTATTTTTCATTCAAATAATGCTTATAATTCACTGTTTGTTGGAATCGGAAATTTCAAAGGAATTTATCATGAATCCTTAGAGGAAAAGAGTTATGAGATTTATTTTGTTCAAATGTTTTTGGAGCCATGGTATGTTAATCCCGCACATCTATTTTTAATGACCAGGTATTAATTTTTATTTTATACATTGTGAATTTTTTATGCTTAAAATTATTTTTTAAATTGGTGAATATGGCTTCATTAAAGCTGATTTCACGAGAATATAACGATAAAAAAATTTTTAACTGTTTCCATGAAAGCTAAAATACACTGCCTATTTAATTCTTTTTAACATTTTCTTTGAACATCTAAAAATTCTATGAAGTATGATCTTCATAGAATTTTAAAAATGGCCCCAAGACGGTATTATGGTTAACGTTTCTGACTGCTGTGCCGAGGGCCCTGGTTCGAGTCCCAGAGAAAGCGTTGATATTTGTATATGTATAATGCCTGTGCGGCATGGGGTCACTCTAAATATCTGTCAAATCGAATCATGTCGAGGGGTTGGTGGTTGGTGAAGAGGAGTAGGAGGCCCTGGACTTGAGGTGTACTTCCTCAAAATTGAGTGGGGTTTAAAGAGATGAGCCAAAACATACTCTCACCTACATGGTACTCAAAACTGCGGCCCAAAACGAAAGACGTACTTTAGTCCCCTTGCCACGATGCATTTCATGGACCTCGATATGTCAACGTTAATCAGGTGGCATTAGTAACAACACATCTAAAAAATTTCATATTTTGCTTTAATTCTTTAGAAGTGTTGTGAAATCATCAAGAACTGGAAGAATTTTTTAACTCAAATTTATTCACTTCGGATTTATATGTTGATTCCTGATCTTACCAGATCCTATACACAAAACTAGTGATTCTTAACTACTGTATAGCGGCACAAGTGAGCCGACAAATTTTTTTAAAATTATTAATTATACTCTGAGGAAAAAAATAAAATCCAGTACCGAATCATTTGGCCGTTTTATAGAAATAAACCAAGGGTATTCGTGATATAAATAACTCATCCTTTCTTGGATAGATGGATATAAACAAATTTGATTGGGTTCGTAATCTATTTGTGGTAACGGATGCATTTATACTGAATTAACTTTGAATGAGGAGGAAGTTTTAATTTCTTTCTTTAATGATCGAGATTTCATTTTAAAACATTTGGAAGAGTCGATTAATTCATTTTGAATTAAAATTACAGGCGATTATCTCATAATAGCAAAAAAAGCTTTAAAAATATTGTTACAATTTTCTACATCTTATTTGCTTAAATTCGGATTTTCAGCATTAACAAATATAAAAATGGGGGGAAAAAAGATGGAGACTTTTAAATGCAGACGATAAAATGAGACTCGCGTTATCATTTTACGACTTTATTTTAACGAAATTATCAAAAATCATCTAGCTCAAATTTCGCATTAAATGTGTTCTTATAATTAATTTGTTTTTAATTATTTAATAAACATTTAGTTGCCTTTGTCGTACATATTATTTTATTTTACATTGAAAATTAGTATATGAACTGCAGAGGTGATAAAAAAAATGTATACTCACTTTCAGACTGGGTATTATGTTAATGTCATAAGTTTGAGATCGCATTGGCTATGGGGTTAAGTTATAAGAGTTGGTATTAATAGCTGGCATTAGTGTTTCGACGTTTTCAACAATAGTTCTGCGACAGATAGCGGTAGTATTATAGTAGGGAAAGTGAGGCCATGGCACTTCCAAGCAACGAAAAAGCATTTTGAAATGTTTTTTAAAATTCGAGAATATCCGTGAAGTGCAACGCCGTTGGAGGCAACAATATGGAACGAAACCCCATAGCAATTTCTCATTCCTCACCTTCGCTATAAGTTTGAAACTGATGGAGCCACAATAGTGGATATGCATAAGGGATGATCAGGCCGGCCCCGCACATTATCAAGCAAAGCGTCTTCTATTGTAGTGTTAGATTCATTCACGCGGTCACCACAAAAATCACCATCACACCGTGCACTTGAAATGAGCGTGAGTAGGGCTAGCGTAGGTTGTATTTTGCACAGAGCAAAAGGGAAAGTTTACATACCACAATTGTTACACACACTGAGCGAGGACGACGATTGGAAGTGATATGAGGCCTAGGCCTAGACATGGAACAATGGTCAATTCATACAGTCTTACCACTTTCGCCAGTTGACATGCAGTTTGAAATTCCTTGTTTTTTGGAGAATATGCACGGGAATACTATTTGACCACATTAAAATTATCCGAATCATGATCTTATTATGCCAAAAGTGGAGAACGAAACGAGACTCTGGGCCCGGACCTAGTTGGCACATGCCTCAAGACGTCCCTGGTTCCGTAGTTATGTACCGGTTTTCAAGTGCAAATACGAAATGAGATTACATAAAAGAAATGTAATATCAATGGTTTTTGATCTTTCATGTACTCATTTGAATTAATCATCAGATATCGCTAATATTTTTGTTGACCTTTATTTGGACTAGGAAACGTCATCAGAACGATTATGCATTATTACACTTACTCATTATTTCCCCATTTTTGTCTTATTCACTGAACAAAAATTTATTAATGAATAACGCACTTTACGCAACAAAACAACTTCTTAAATTACAGTATTCTATTTCATTCAAACATTCTTAACAAAAAAAAAAAGAGGCAGTTCACTAAACAGCTGCAGGTGACATACCCTTCAGTAAGACACTTGCCTTGAAATTTCAATTCAATTATAACCGTTCTGTGATGTTTCTGAGAAATGGAATGAGATTGCGCAATGTTGTTTTACTCTCTCTCTTAAAATTCCTTCATTTGTTATTAGTTTTTATTTCAATGCTCTTGCCGCTGAAAAGGAAATGAGTTTTTCTAATGAGAAAAACAGAAACATCATTGCTTTCTCGTTATAGTCTGCTCATTATTCATTTGCCACACCAGCGTGGCTTCTCTTGTTAGGTAAGAAATAAGACCTTGGCATTCCTACTCTAGAAAACATCGTAAATTCGCTTTTACGTCGTTGTAAATGCGTTTGTCGGAATAGGATCTATTTGATATCGATAATATGTTGATCGTGCATAAATTGAGACTTTTAAAAAAATACCAGAAAGCATGGTAAAGTATGGGGCAAAACTTCAGTTTTATCTGGTAGATTGGAAGTGTAATTATATTGTATTAAGGCGGGAAAGTGAACTTATAATATCAATTTTTGCTAAAATTTAATACATTATTATTTGTGTAGTTTTCCCGTTAGATGAGCAAAATTCGAGAGTCATCACATAGTTAATCACGTTTTGGGATTTCTTGAGACCTTGGACCCCTTTACTGAAGTACCCCATGTGAACCTTTTTAATTGACAGGATGGAGCATACGTTGTCAAATTCTCGTACAAACGGAATTCGTAACAAATAAATATACGTCATTCACAGTCTCACAAACTAACTAGACCCCGATTGCCGCCTTTCGATAAAATGGGTAATGATGGTGTATGATGGTAGAACATGACGTAATAATATAGTCTCGCTAATTTTGTCAGTTGACATATAATTCGAAATTCCACAGTTTTTCGCTGAATATATCCTAGAAGTAACATTTGATGGATTTATATATGATTCGAATTATTCACACATATAAACTTATTGAGGCCTATAGTTGAAACCGAGATGAGCCCTCCCTCCAAGGTCGAGGTCCAGGTCCTGTATGCCCATGGCTTAAAACGTACCCGAGTATGGTATAGTATTATGAATTAATAGTCTTAAGGTCCAAATCGTAGTAATCTGTATATACATTATAGCCCTCATGTTGCTTTATATAGTGCGACGTTAATAAACACTCTCTTCAGTGTCCGTCGCCAATAGCTTTCGTGTTGTTTCAGAGTGAAAAGAATCTGGAAAAAAACCTTTGAGTTCTTTTACTCGCTTTTTAAAACTTTTTGGGAGTGGCTTATGATTAAGGGTCTATTCCTTATTTCTTTCTAGGTCTTTTTTCTGCGCTTTTTGAACTTCTTTTTAACTGTTTGACTTACCATTTATCCTTATTACTATTACTTTAGTCCTGTTAGGGATTACTTTCTTTCCTTTTAGATATTTCAGGGATTATTTTTGCTGGTTTCCTGGACCTTTTTTATTGTATTTTTCTGACCATTTGTACTTGACTCCCCTTATGGGGTTTATTTTTTATTCCTCCAAAGCCTTGAGGCTAGGGGCTTGTATTATATGAATCATAACTATGGATCATTCTGTTTTTATATAAATCTGCCTTGTAAGTAATTATGATCTTTATTAAATTATGAATTAATATCCTTAAGGCTTTATACTTTATAGCCCTCGTGTTGCTTTATAGTGCGACATTAATGATCACTCACTTCTGTGTCAGCCGTCAATAGCTTTTGTGTTTCTTCAGAGTGTGACGTAAATTAAGTCCAAAACAAGTTAAATTGTAGGATAAATTTAGAAGTGAAATAATTATGTTCTTATTTCTAAGCATAAATAATGATACAGAAATAGTAATTATTACTGTAAAAATAAAAATGCATAAATAATTTTAATGAAGAATAATTTAAATAAAATTTTATTTCTTAAAGATCTACAATCATTACTGATATGTTAAATTAAATTTATTTAGATATTTAGTCATCAATATTTTCATATACATAATGAAAACTTCTCATTTAAATTGGTAATATTTCCAAGTTTCAAAAAAAAGTTATTATGCAGTTAATTTAATTTGTAGAATAGAATGGGATATTTTCCTTTAAGTAAAGACAATTTATTTTTGAAGACAAAGTGCATGCGCGAGCGATATTAACGCATTAATTCGAAATCGTATAAATTTATTTATATATAAATAAAATTCCGTTTTAAATAATTGACATGGAAAGATAGATGAAAGAATGCATTCAATATTATTTCCTGTTGTCAATAAGATGTTTACGGAACGAGAGAATGGGAATTCGATTAAATATTTCTTCCATGTTCCTGAACATGTGATTGATATAACCAGTAACTTTTTTTTCACAGCGATAAAATCAGTAAAAGTTGAAAAATCACCAGTTTTCAAATTGAAAAAAAATTCTAGCGTAACTCTTCTTGAAATTCAGAACATGACAGCAAAAGTTATTATCGATGCGTGAATGGTTAGGATCGAAAAGGCATTAGAGTGTATACGTTAAGAATAATTATATTTTTAAATAAGCCTGAAGAATATTTTTGATTTTGTGTGGTTATGTTAGACACTTACATAAAAACAGTGAAGTGTTTATAAACGATAAAATAATAAACTTTCAAATCATTAATAAACAATAACATAATTTTTTGTTTAAATAACTTAAATAATAATTATTCGATATAAAAATAAAAATAGTAGTAATAATAAAATTTTGCATCATGATAAACAGAGACGTTTTATTGCATGGTTCAACTGGATCCGTTCCCAGGGCCTTAGACTCGTAAAGGCAGAGACGTCTTAAGGCTTAGACACACTGGACTGGGCCCTAGACCTCGTCCTCGGTGGAGACCTCGTTTCGTTCTCGACACGGTCTTAGTGAAATCATTATCCAGATAATTTTAATGATCAATTATTAGTCTCCAAAAAACAGGGAATTTCAAACTTTCATTTTCCTATAGTTATTTTTAAATTTATTACCATGAATGCATTGTTTATTTGCATGTCTTGGACATTTTAAACACATCGTCTGTATATTTAAATATCTTTTTTGCATAATTACACATTCAAAAATGTCTTCACTAATTACAACATCTCTATTATTCATAGCAGTATTTTTGAATTAAAAATAGAATATTAGCTCTTATAAAGATTTGCAGTTTGGAGTGCGTTGGCCGTTAAAGATAAAACTAAAAATAATCAGTTCGGGGTTGGGTTCAATGGAGTCTCCTTTATGTTACAATTATTTTTTAAAATTTAAGTTAGATTACACAAATATAATGCATATTGAAACAAAAATAATGAACATAGAACATGAATGGTCTTTCGTAGCGACCAATCTGTCCCATCACCTGGCCTCTATTGTAAATATTTGATCGCTAGAGGACGCTTTTGCTGTTTGGAAGAGTCAGTTGAAGTTGTTAATGATAAGAGTGGTTACGGGTTTAATTTTTAAACATTAAAAAAGCAATTTTTAAATTCCCAATTTTTTTCTCTGAACAATTTTAAACAATTACAAAATATTCAGATTATTATCACTCATATTTATGAAAAAGTTTGCATTGAGCACAAATAAGATTGTCTACTTACAAAATTATTCAAACTTAATATTGCAAAAAATGTTATACTTCACTTGTAACTTTTAAGAAAACACAAAATATATGTTCTATAAACTTCAAATATAAAAGTAAAATGAATCTGAGCAATTGAAACTCTAGTATTTGTTTATGAAAGTTTTAAATTTTATTTTTAAGATATAATTACCGAAAGCAATTAATTTAAAATAATTGGTTAAAGAAAAACTAAACTGTATAAATTAGATAATGAACTATATTGTTAAAGCAGTCTCATAATTAATTTTAAATATCATTTTGTTTGATTTAAAAATTGTATAAAAATATTATTTAAAGCAGTATTTAAATAAGAATCAAAACTGTGTACAACATTCCTAATTCTGCATTGAAACTTAAAATTATATTTATCAATTTTTTCATTATCGTGTGCATAACATTAGTCTTTAAAAAAAAATTTACATCTTTTCTTAAAAAAAAGAAAAACTTACTTGCTTTCGTTACTAACCACGGAGTATTTTTTTAAAATTGATTTAATTACCTATTAATGTACAGGTTTATTAAAGGTAATTTATAGTCCAAGAATATGTCTGTGTGTGTTTTCGTGAATAATTTGTTTGTTTTTTAAACTATTTCCGGACATATTCTTAATTTAAGCTACACAAACTTTTGAAATAGACAATGATACGCAGTTTTTAACTCCCTCCCCCCCCAACAAAAACAAAACAATTTTAGAAAAGCAAATAATTTACTCAATGCTGAACTAATTAACTAACTTTACAGAAAAAAATTAGTTCAATGCTTTGAATATTTACTTTTGCTTTCTAAGTGAGCTTTTGAATCTCAAATTTATTTAATGAGTTTGAATTTTTCTTGTTAGGGATTTAATTTCAATATTTGTATGCATGTAATGAATTTTCAACGTTGGGTAAGCTTATTGTGGGGTTCATGCACTTTAAACTGAGTAGGGCTTATTCGGTTTCTGTTAATCAATTATATTTTTTTTTTCCATTTTGAACCCTCAAAGAAATTAAAATAATTTTTAAAAATTTTTTATCGTTTGGTAAAAAAATGTTCGTATCCAGATTTTCTACAAACATGGATAAATGCACCACTGACTCTTCACATTTTTTTTTACTTTTAAGTTTTTCTTTTACTTATTATTCAATAGCATGGGGGATATCTCTTACACTCTCCAGGGAAGTACATTTTATCACAGTGTCCTCGCTGATTTTTTGGAGACATTGACGTCACAGATACGTCATTCACCTGTTTTGGAAATCACATCGAGAATTCAAACTGCTCAATTACGTACGTAAAATAGTTGCATAGATTTCCAGCGATTGTAACTTTCTACGAATTTCTTACAAAAACAGGTTCTTTAAGAGGAACTACTGAAAATTGCATTTGATTTTAATGTAAAGTTTCCTTACTTGAATGTGAGATGGACGATAATGAATGAGTTGCAAACAAATATCCTAATTTATGGAGATAATTGTTCTATTTTTAAAAGTGTTATTTTTTCTTTTTTTTGAAAAAGAAGAGTTGCAAGTGATAAAGCTTGATGCTATGACGTGCAAATGTTATTGACGCATTGCAGCATGAGCTAAATTAAATTTAAGAAAAATAATTTTGGAATTATCCGTGAAGTTTTTAAATTATGTAAAATTTGATTGTGATATTCTGAAGTCCCTTAGGTGAATCTCTAATATAGACTCGTATATTATATTGTATTTTTATGAATTATCATATAAATATTTCTGATTTTATAATCTGAAAATGGAAGACATGGGAAACAGCAAAAATATCTCTTTTTATATTTGATCACGCATGTTATATAATTTTTTACTTTTTTTTGTCATTAATGTACTTGTACTGCACATCGAGACTGGAAATTATAACCTGAAATCTAGTTCAAATATCATTTCCACATACAAAAATTGAGCTTAAGTTCTTGGTTAAATTTGTCTTCAACTACCAAATAGAAGAACTAAATTTGGAACATATTTTGGGATAGAAAAATATCACAATCGCATATTAGTTCATGCAGCTGTAATACTATTTCTGTTTATCCTGCTGAACCCTTAACATCTAGAAAAACTAATCGCAGGCATAGTATTTAACTTCAATGTATTAAATTAACGTTTCATATTGCAATACATAACTACAAAAATACAAAAATGAATATATCGTTAACATACAAAATGACTCACATACATTAATTTGATTGATTCATTCACAAATTGGATTGGTTCATGCATAAATTGGATCAGTGGCGCACACAAGGGGGGGAAGGGCTCGGTTCCAGACCCCCTACCCCAAAGCCCTTACTTTTTTTCCGATTGTTTATAATCCTATTTATATATAGTACCTAAAATTTACTTAAGTATTTGTTATTAATAGTTAATTTCATTAACTAAGGCTAATTATTTCTTGAATTATTAATTTTTTACTGTTTTTTGTTCCCGAAAATCGACAAAAACCAAATGGAGTATGATACGAGAATGCTGGACTTTCGACCCCCCCCCCCCCTGAAAAATTACTGTGTGCGCTATTGAATTGGATTTTGTGGTTCATCCAAAAATTGGATTTTGTGGTTTCTACAAAAATTGGATTGGTATGTACAAGAATTGGATTGTATGGTTCGTCCAAAAATTGGATTGGTTTGTACGAAAATTAGATGAGTTCGTACAAAACCGAAATTTGTTCATACTAAAATGAGTTATGCAATAAAATGTGCTTTAATTTTTGTTATGGTGGAAATAATAGAAGACATTCTAAACAATAGTCGAGAGGAAACATTTTTTCTTTTTAATTTTTCCATTTCCATCCCGTGTTTGAGTCTAATTTTTTTATTATGAGACAAAAACTATCTTAATTCATAAAGTAACGAAAACTGGGGATTTTATTACAATAAGTCCTTCAAATTAATGAAACATTAATTATTAATTTTTCCAGGTTGAGTTCCTCATCCTAATTGGAATACATGAGCTTTTTTGGAGGGGCCCAAAATTTGCGTAGGCGCTCTGATAAGTGACTTAAGAATTGATGAGACAGAGATATAAGTACTTGGAAATGTTACTCATGAAATTACTATTCAGTGTACTTAAAAGGACAGCACAGCAATTTTTTCTGAACCAATTATTCATTCAACGTAGGCTGAAACAAACTTTTTTCTTCCTTTTTTTTTTTAAAGATATTGCGTGTGAATATTTGCTTTTTAATTCCAGTCTGCTTCGTGCTGTGACGGAGCTTTTTGCGGCGTATGCCATTAAAAAGCAACTCAACGACGCCCTGTCCGAATTAATTCAGTGTCGTAACCTTTGACGTAGTTATGCGACCTGTTTACCACTGCGAGAATCTTCATTTTCATACAGAACTGGTTTAATTTGTTTTTACTCGACGATAATTTTTTAAACCTTGGCCTTCAAAGGCTGCAGCGGAAATGAATATATCGTGTCGTTTTTCGAGTGTTAGTTTGTTGTTTGGCCGCTAGGTGCGCTGTCTTGTGGTTTTTTGATTTCCGGTGGGTGTTGTTCAGGAATGCTTTGTGAGAAATTAATGCGAATAATTATTCATTCTTGAGAAATTTGTTTGTGTGTTCTTTTCTCTGTTTTTGCATACCTTCATAAGATTTCAACTCTTTATTTCCACGTCCTTTATTTTTATAACAATATGTGTGATGATTCACTGTCGATTAAGCACTGGTCTTTGAAGGACAAGTAATTTTGGTTTTATTTTTGGTGTCTAAAAACAATTTCATTCATGCCTTTTCAAATTTCGGCGTTTAATTATCCACCAAGGCTGACCAGATTGTGGATTAAGTCACTTAGAGAGAGAAAACATGATTTAATATATTATTAAATGTTGATTGCATAAGAAAGCATTATTATCTCTGTAAGAAATGAATTGTAGTTCGGGACGAATTGTTATTAAAAATTATAGTCAAATAAGCAGGTGACGTGTTATTCATTGAATAATATTTACAAAACTTTTTGCACAAAACAGTTCATAATGAAAATGCTCTTAAGGAACTTCTTTAAATTATCAGAAATTCTTTTTAGAATTTAAATATAGCTTATGACTAGAAAAAATTTCCAGTATCAAAGACCAGAAATTTTTTTAACTTTCACATTTTTTTTTTTTTTTAGCCTTTCTTGTATTCGCCTGTGTTAGTTTATTTATTGTGAATGTTATACTCAATATAGTTGAAAAATTATGTTAATCTAGCAGTTTTTGAATTTTTTTTCCGCACATACTTTATTTCAATCAAACAAATTTACAACTTTCATATTGTTATACTTTTGAAAACTTAATCATTTTAAATTTTTAAAATTACTCATTTATTTATATTTAGCTGAAATGAATGGAGATTTCTTTGTCAATGATAATACTTATTTATTCTCATTTTTTAAAGAGACAATTCAGAAACAGTTTAATATTTTAATTTTTAAAAAGGCCGTTGATTTTATAAATAATCTATCGTATTCTACATTGCCATAAACCTAATAAACCAAAGAGCAATAAATAGAAATATAACAAAGCAGTATAGATAAAAAAAATAATGTAGGCTTAGTAGTATAATAGCAAACTCATAGAGACTTATGAACTACAAAACCGAATTATCCTCGAGCTTAACTAAACAATAGCGTTTGATTTCCATTGTGAGTAGAGGACGATCATTTTTTTTATTATTATTTAGGAAACATTTTGTCCCATGATTATAAAGAAGTGAAATGTTCTCTGTGAAAAACCGAAAATATACAAGATAGAAAACATCCTGATTGTGATGTCCGTCAAAATCAAAGCACTTGTTTCTGTTATACAGTGTCAAAATTAAACTTTCAAAGAAGTTTAAATTTGAACTAGCCACTCGCGGTTGCTGACTGTTTGATAGCATCAAAAACAAAGATGAAAGCAAATAAAACGATTTTCTATACTACATAATAATACTACATCCAACTAGACATTTCTAGTTCAATCTATTTACCTATATTAGAAATGTGGTAAACACGGATATCTTTAAAAACCACCAGTAACCTTCCAGCAAATTTGATTCCGTTTGATGTTTCATACAACATGGAAACATTATGCAGTGACCCATTATTATTTCATGAAAGAGCGGATACCACCCTGGAAGTTTTCACGCCAAATCTGGAGCGGTCATTCACTTTCAAAACCAAAGCACATTCGACTATTTTCGGTGTAATATTCGATTCTAACCTCAACCTATGCATATTACCAGATGAAGAGTTGTCACTTTCGTTTTGGAATTGACACATACCCGCCGCTCTTCAGTCAAGACAAATCGGTATATTTAGAGATTCTGAAAAATCAGTAATCAGCCCAGCTATTCATGTCTTGTAAGCCAGCATGGGAGTAAGTGCCCCCATTCTCTGCAGGTGTGTTGTTGGAAGCGCTAAGTGAAATCATCCATCACGCTTTCAAACATCCTTTCGTTCTACATCCTGAATCTTCTTGTGGTTGGAGTCAAGGCCAAATCGGGAGACGGGCTCGTGTTTAGAATACGCGATTCTTTTTCTTTTTTTATTCGTTTTTTATTCGATAGCCCTAGAAAGATTGTCCGAGCCAATAAATCAAAGAGTGTTGTGGCTATCGTGAGGAGCCGAAATGGCATGGGAAAATGTTACCGTGAAAGTTACCTCGTAATAGAGAGAGGTTTTTTGGTAAGGTTTGGAAGTAGTAGACCAGTTGGAAAGTGTGTTAGTATGACTTCTCGTGAGTTGTTATCTAGATGATGATTCTGAGATTCATTAGCGGTTTTATAGCGCTTTAAAATGGAAGAAGTATAGAGATTGATATCTGACCTTTTCTCAATTTTTTATTTCGCCGAAAAAAATTGAGTTGATAATATCTGTTTTTGTCTGGAATCGTATAATTTATTCCCATTATATCTCGGATTAAAATAGCATATTGACTTTTCCTTTTAATTTTATTACATCTGAATTTAATTCCATGAATTATTTTCCAGTCATTCCTAAAGAGCCTCTTGTGATTTCAAATCGATATTGATTCTGTTCCGTCTTTAAAAGTTATTCCATAACCTAACATTAACTCAAGGTAACTGACTTCGTTCGGAACCGTGATTTTAAAAAGATATATATATATATATATATATATAAGCTGAATTAGAATATACATATAAAATTATTTAAATAATATAATAAGAAAAAATTATTAAATGCAATTTTTCGGGAGAAAAATGAAGAATGACATTTTCAAAACATTCTCTTTTTTTAAAAAAAAAATGTGTTTCTTTTTATAATAATAATATTTTTCCTATAAAAAGGTAAAACTTCCCAAAAAGCCAGAACTTGGAGTTTTGAAGAATTCTTTTTGTTTTCACACACACAGAGTTACTAATAATAACTGGTGCGCTTTGTTAAAATTTGTCTACTCTGATGTATTAAAATATGAATAAATCCACTTTTATAAATTATATGTTGCAAAAATTTTAGTTCAGCCTTTTTACGGAAGTCTTAGCTATATATATATATATATATATTTTAAAAGTTCTGCCTCTGTTTCCTGTTATGCATATTTTTATTCAAATCTAGTACAATATTCATTTTCACCATTTATTTTCAAGTATTGTTTCTTAGAATCTGGTTTCTATTTTTTAGCTTCATTTTATTATACTATATATATATATATATATAAATAGTTCATAAATATACACAAAATAGTTATAAACCTAAGATAACTAGTCAAGATAATAAAAAGTATATTAGCTACAGTAGTATTATAGCAAACTTCTGGCCTTAGGCACCAGGTTTAAACAAAGTTTTGCGGCTACCAAC
Organism: Trichonephila clavata; assembly: GCA_019973975.1. Classification (NCBI taxonomy): domain Eukaryota; kingdom Metazoa; phylum Arthropoda; class Arachnida; order Araneae; family Nephilidae; genus Trichonephila; species Trichonephila clavata. The sequence goes on from BMAO01026988.1 coordinate 19,478, forward strand.
CTTCACCTGTATTTGCCAATACTCTGGGCCATTGGGAAAGTAAGGAATATCAAGAGAAGTTTTAACTATTGCAAATAAAACCACAATCTCTATTAATATAAAACGATAAAATTATAGCCTATAATAATTACTAGTGTATGCTAAAATCAATGCTAAAAAAATAAGACGAAAAAACTTACTACGTGAGTACAACAACCTTTTTCTCCTCGCGATAGAAAAGAGTATATATATATATATATATATATATATATATATATGCAGAATATTGTTGTGGCAGCATTTTCCTTAAAAGGGAAATGTTCTCAAAATGTTATTTTTCCCCCATTTTTTTTTTTAATTTTTTGCAAAAAAAAAAAAAAAAAAAAAAAAAAAAAATGAAGTTAGTTTTTCTAATAATAATATTTTAAAAATAATTTTTGTATCTATATTCTAATTTAACTGACACTTATTATTAAAAAAATATTCATTTGTACTTAAAATCACGGTTTCAAATGTGATCAGTCACAGTATTTGAAACCCCACAAAAACATATTTCGCTTAGGAAACTCAAAAACGAATGTTGTAGAAAGTACTTAAAAAATAATTTTAAGCGGGAGGAAATCTACTTAAACACGATGAACATTTCGCCTTATGATCGCGTACTGAATTTTAATGGAAACGTAACCTTTCGAAGATCATGTCTGGGGCAAGATATTTAAAGTAATGTCACCTTTTTAGTTTTGATTGTTGGTTCGAAATCTAAGTATTTTCCTCATTATCAATCAGTAATAATGCTTAAAGTATTTTTTAATGTAGTGTGGATCATATTCATACTATATACCTAATAATTAATGTTACCTATGTATTGAAATAATTGACAGCATATTCCGGCGTATATTACATTCTTTTAACACAAAAAATCTGATCGAAGTATTTGGTGTGCGTTATACGCTGGGTATAAAAAAGATAACTTTAAAAATAAAGGAAAGATGAGCATTAAAAATTATATTTGTATGAATATTCAAATAGTCTTCATTTAAAAGAAATGATATACCTTATGTGTGCCAGTGGCACATACAGGAATTTTATAAGAAGGGCAGTCGCGCAAACAAAGGGGGTGTCTTAGAGGTCTGTACCCCCTCCCCCCCCAAAGTCCTTGAGTTTTTTTCGATTGATGTAACGTAAAATTTAAATAAGTACTTGTAACAATTTATTTTATTAATTAATGCTAATTATTAATACAATTGATTTTTTTACTGTTTTTTTGTTAAGAAAATCGACAAAATCAGAAGAATCGATTGATGTTATCTTCAGGTATGATACGAGTTGGAGAACTTTCGACCATGGACCCCCCTCCCCTTGAAAATTTTTTGTGTGCGTTACTGCTCCAGAGTCAAAAGACCCCTATTCTTGTATCATGCTCCAATACGCCGCATAACATGTTCTTTTGATTTTGTCGATTTTCGGAGCAAAAAACAGTAAAAAATTCATTATTGAATAAATAATTAGCATTAATTAACATTATTTATTATTAATAACAAACACTTGATTAAATTTTACGCACTATATACAACATAGGATTATTATCAATCGGGGGAAAAATCAAGGGCTGGGGGGGGGTCGAACCGGGAACCCCCTCCCCTGTGTGCGCGACTGCCTTAGACACTTAACTATGAAATACCTTATACATTTTGTCTCCCTCTCACATTCTTATGCTTTAGAGTTGTAATTTTAAAACTATACCATTGTTTTAAAATTTGGGATAGTATTTCGAATAAAGGAATTCAAAAGATGCACATGTACTTTTCAGATTTCCTTGAAAAAAATTGGATGCGTGTTATACGCGGTGAATAAAATCTAAAAATTAAAAATTTCGGTTTGTATATATAGGTGTGCGTAATGGCACTGGGATGTTCGGTATGTAATAAATCTGAAATCTAATATATATTTGAATCCCCCCCGTGTAACTTTTTCTTCTCTAATATTAAAATTTGTGTTTTTCATCATTCAAAAGGCACTAATTGTAATCATTAATATAGCCTGTTTGATAAATGTCATTAATATATTATCTTTTTATTTTAAAAATTTCAGATTTCTAAAATTTTATTAAAAATTTGGGAATAAATATCTAAAAAATATTTTGTTCCTTGTAAAGAAATCAGATTTCCGGAATTTTTTTTTCCTTCTTGTTACTAAAGGAATTTTCATGTTGCTTTTTTGCATTACTTAGTTCAAACTAGTTTTTTCTTCTTTTATAAATTATTATAATTATTATTATTATTCTACTGTTTGTTGCATCCTGCACATTCAAAATAGTTGCCCACTAATCTCGAAGATCGTGTCATCGATCATAATTGTCACTCTTATCCTGTAGATATCAAAACACGCAAGAAAAATTTCAACGTCGTATTTCATAAAACTGCAAAAACTGGTCACGCATAAACATTTGAAGTTTCTAACTTCCTGTTTTTAAGAAAACTATCAACATTCTGGGGAAAAGAATACTGAATGCCTGAATGTTAACGAATTTTTTTTTTACTATTTCAAACTATTTTAAATTCTGAATTTAATAATGAGATAATTTATTCTACTTAACAAGATATTAAGATATATAACATTCTGCAGTTGGTTAGGCTTAAAAGGATGCAATTGTGTGTTTTAAAACTCGTTTTTTAATCTTTTTTTTAACATTAATTTTTATTAAGAAACATTTTTCCAGAAATCTTGTATAATTAAATTTTAATCGAACAATTAAAAAAGTGTGTAATGTACGAGTAGTGTATAATAGAGACCAACAGCAATAAATATAAAATTTCAGAATAGTTTCATTTTAATATGCAACGCAGTTTTTCTTATATTTTTTTAATATTAAACGATTGGTTTTCAAATTTTAATCAAGAATATTTCATTAAAATCATAATAATTATCATGTATTTTAATCTTTTTAATAATTAGATATTGTACAAATTTTTATGTACGGTTTTCGAATTCCAATTTTCATACAATTAGTTTAAAGAATTAAGTTATTACAGGCATTCAATAATCCTGTAAATTAAATTTTAGTTCATTTAATGTAAAGTCCTGTTTAGTATTTACTAGAATAGGTATAGTTCAGTATGTATTAAAATAGGTATAGTTCAGTATGTATTAAAATAGGTATAGTTCAGTATGTATTAGAATAGGTATAGTTCAGTATGTATTAGTTATAATCTTTGAAAGATGGGTTTATCAATATCATTTATAAGATATTCCATAGTACTTTTCTTACATAAAAGTACAGTATGCTTCTATTTTAATGTACGAATAGTATGAATAGAATAATACAAGTATTTTGAATAGATTGATCAACACTGCAAAAATGATGGGAGTTACAAAGCATTAAATTATTTGCTAATCCTTTCATTCAACATTTTCCTTTATTTTTTTCCCCACCGCCAAAATGAATGCCTTGCAAAACACCTCTCCATTTCTTACCGTGCCAATCCACTGACGAATCCATTTTACGATCTTGAACTCCCGATCCGGTAGTCTGTTCCTTAAAGGTAACCAAAGTTCATACCTCGAAGCCGTCAGCTAGCAGCAACTCCCAAAATTGTATCTTTCAGCAAGATATAACCACTGCCTTCCCGCAGTCACGCGTTGGACAACAAATGGCTCGACCAATGGTAAAGAAAAAAAAGTCAATCGTCGATATCATTGTCGTGCGCCCCATGCTAAAGGGTGGGGCTGTTCTCCTCAGTGAGAAAAGGTCAAGCAACACATTAAGGAAGTGACATTCATTCACACTGTTACTTCCTCAAAAGGCTAATTGGGCAAGAGGTGCCGATCACGTCTTTTCTTGAGCATTGTTTGTCTGGTTTTTATGAAGTGACTCATTCATTCATTCACAATCCTCTTCTCTGAGCGATTTTGGTGGCGATTGGGATTGTGGAGGTTAATTGATGTTTTGCTGACTTGGGATTTCGCTGGGTTTGCCTTTTGTGTGAGCCTCAAACTGATTAAGGTCTGTGAACACTGTAGGGTGTGAGCATTATACTTCAGGTACTTTGTTGTTGATGCCTCTGAGGTAGTCAACAATTGGAAGTCGGATAAATATAACAGAATGATTATATGTATTTGCTAAGCAATAACTTTTTGCCACTTTGTTCCAGATATAGTAAACAATTCATCTGGAGTTGGATCTAGCGAGTCGGTTAGATGTAACTGTAAGTAATAGCTGTGGTACTTAGTTACAATGATCGAGCAAGGGGAACAATTGAAATTGAACAATATGGTCATTTTTAGAGATTTACGTGCTTGAAGAACAAAATTAAAAGTAGGATTGTAATTATTGGAACTTTAGTGAAGAAGCTTTGATTGCCATCTAATTAAAGTTCCATAATTGTTATTTACTGCATCGAAGAAAAAGTTCATGAATGTGATTATTTGCTTCTGTATATAACCTTAATGGGGTAAAATTATAAAGGTCACATTATTTTTTTTAATTTTCTTCTAGTATCAATGTCCTTAATGTTAAATAGTTCATTGTCACTTCTAATGATTTGGATCTTTTGGTTGATGTTTTCTGTGTTGTCAACAATTGATTTTTTTAAAGAACTAACTGCTAGTAGTTCAGATTATTAAAACTTTTCTATGGTTACAAGTTGAATATTATATTCTTCCCAATGGAGAATGGATGAATATTTGTAAAGTATTAAAATTGTGTAGAGCGTTGGACGATGAAGATTGTGGTGAATTCGGGGCTGGGTTCAGTCTCTTTTAATGTGACAATTATTTATTAATTTAAGTTAGGTTACACAAGTGCAACACATCGCTTACAGATATAATGGGCAAAGAACGTGGACGTTATCTCCACATCAGGTGTCTACTGAAGATATGTGGTCGCTAGATGGCGCTTCAGTTGTTTGGGACAGTCAGTTACAGTTATTTAGCAAAAGTGGCTACAATAATACTTTTTTTTTTCAATTTAACTTTTCAAAAATTATCATTGTTTTTGTTTGAGAATACCGTTAGAAGTAGTAAAAAGTTTTAAAAATCATTTTTTTAGGGGGAAAAAAACATGCAATGTTCATGTTTTTGTGTACTATGTAACTTGAAGTGTTTTCAATGAAAACTTGACTAAAGATCTGATTTTTCTTTTTCTTTCTTGCTACAAAGTTTGTGAATTATTATGTTTTTTATATGAATGTACTATATATTAGCACTCTTTATAAGATTTATCTTATGGCCTGCACGTTTACTAATTATTTTCATTGAAACATAAGTGTGACTTAGAAATTAATCAGGACTTGTATAACAAGCAGCGGTTAAAATGAACTTTACTTATGTACACAGACGTTTCATCAGTATTAGGAGTATAAATGTAAACGGATCGAAAAAGTTAGTTCAGTTAAAAAAAAAATATTTCGTCTTAGAACATTAAAAAATTGTTCTTATTCTTTAGACTATTTTTCTTTACATGTGATTCGTTCAAAAAGATGTTTTTTCCTGAAATGTGTTTTAGTTCAGTTTATATAAGGATCAAATAAAATTTTAACAGCCTTGGAAAAGCATCAAGAAATTTTTAAAATTTATGTGATGTGTAATTTTTTTAAAAAAATACATGTGAGTAATGTTAATTTAGACAAGGAAATGATAAATTTTCAAATGGTTTTGTTGTCTTTGGTTAATTTATTTATTATTACAGCATAAATCATTAAAATCCCTAACATTAATTTGGTGAATGTAGTCGCTGTTAGGTTTAAATTTTGAACTATGAATATAAGTGACAATTTAATGAAAATTTCATACATTGCCGAAAAAACTAACGTTTTTTTTAAAAAATTAAATTAAAATATTTTTTTTTAAAATCAAAGTTAAATTTCTTTTTTTAGAAAATTTAAATAAAGTTGATTTTTTTTCTTAGGAAAATGTATTCTATTTGAAATTTGATCCATTCAAATACATTGCTTAAAAAGTAAGAGGGAAATAAATATCAATACTTTCAAAATTAATGAGCATTTTTAATATTTTCCTAATATAAAATCCTATCAAAATCTCTTATTTAACAATGGAAAAAGCTACATACATTTTAAAATATTCTAAAAAAAAAAAATACATAAATACTTTATAAATCAACAAAATTTAATATTTACATTGTCATACCTATATTTCAAGAACTTTTTTAGACATCGCAAGTTCCTGTTTTAAATTGGATAAACTTAAAAAATATTAATAAAACCTCTCACCTGTTTAATAAATTAAAATAAAATAAACTCGTGCTTAAAATATGAAACCCTATTTTTATATGAAAGAAAAGACTTAACAACTGGCCTTATTTCTTATTCTTTTAAATCCATTTAAATTACTAATACATTATTTTCGTTTTAATGCATATGTATGCACGTGCAAATTGAATACCCAAGTTATTATTAGAAACTCATGGCCGCCAAATTATAACTCGCACTCCTGTCGATATTATTCTAAATTCCAATCCATTCAACTCACCATGGTAGGTAAAGGATAATATCCAACTAATTTCTTTTCTAAAAAGAAAGCAATTAGGGCCATGTATCTTTTTTTAAGGGTCATCAAATGATTCTTGTTTCTCTTTCATCCATTACTATGCACAAAGGAAACGACCTACTTTTTCTTTCAGTGTAATAGAATAAAGTTCTAGCGCGAACATAGGGGAGGTACTGATAGCATTTCGAATAAAAGAACTAGAACCCCAAATTTCATTAACGCCGGTGACCTTTGAACCTTGGTTAACCCTCTTGATTAAAAAATGGTAAGTCAGGCTTTTACTTACGGTGCCATTAGGCCCACTAGACAGAGGGTCATAAAGTTTCAGCAGGTAGATAGTACTTTTGCTTGTGTATGTTGTGTGTCTTATTTTTATTTGGGGGAGCAGGGAACGGGGTCAGACTGACCCTCCTTCACCCGAAGGAAATATGTCAAAATCCCACGTCTCGTATTTTTTGACCCTCCCCGCTGTCGAATGCTTAGCGCTAGAAGGGGCTCAGCCATGTCCAATGCTGATGGTCGATCTGATAGATTACAGTTTTTCTTTCAATGCGCGCTCTCATTATCCTGTCCAAATTATTGACAAGGTTAGATTCCCTTTTTTGCTGTTGAAGTTGGTGTATTTTAAAGTTCTCTTTTAAAGCTGTGATTCGTGCTTTAACAAGATAAGTGAAGGTTGATGAGTGGGGACTGCAATTTTTTTTTTAATGTTTTCCGGTGGCATTGCACTTTACAAATCAAACATATTTTACATTCGCTAATAGGTAACTAACTGTATCGCGTTGAAAAACTATGACATTAAAAATACTATGAGAAACGTGGACCACACATTGTGTGACGTTATTAGAGCGAAGGACAATCTCGTTGTTTGTACTTGAAAATCCATTACTTTTTCACATTTGCTTAGTGAATTTTTTCTTGAATTTCATTAAACTGCTAATTTACTGTCAAATCACTACATGTATTCTTTTAACTCTAAGTAAACATTGCTTTTGAGGAAATAATTGAGGACTTGATGGGGAAATAAACTTTTATTCTTGTGTCTTCAGTAATGATATCTAGAAACTTTTTCTGCTCCTATGTCTTTATAAAGTGGCAGCGGTAGCCTACTAGTTACGGTCACATACTCGGGGCCGGAGTGTCATGAATTTGAGTTTCGTTCCATTGAAGACTCGTCTTGTAAAGAGACCCGATATACGGAGACTCAGATAATTTAAAATACAACTATGTATTTATAGTGATCTGAAAATAATGTGTCATTATCAAAAATGCACCCTACGAAGTAAATTTGTATAATTTGTAATGAATTTGTTTTTAATGATGCCCTCTGACATTGTGTGACAACGGTACTTATAACTTTCAATCATTAGCGCTCACAGGAATTTTTCAAGGAAAGGTGGGTGGGTATCCAGGGTCGAAAGTCCACTATTCTCGTATCATGCTCCAATACGCCGCCCAACATATTCTTTTGATTTTGTCAATTTTCGGGAACAAAAAAACAGTAAAAAATTAATTATTGAATGAATAAATAGCATGAATTAATAAAATTAATTATTAATAAAAAATACTTAATTGAATTTTACGTACTATATATATATGGGATTATAATCATTCCAGAAAAAATCAAGGGCTTTGAAGGGGTGGGGTCCAGATTCGAGGACCCCCCCACCCTTGTGTGCGCCATTGCTTTAAATTGATTTATATAAAATCTATATAAAATGTGATATGAATCTTAAGGTAAAAATTTATACACACCAAAAAAATTTTAATGAAAAAAAAATCAATATATATTTTAAGCGCATGATAAATCAAGTACTTGGATGAAAAACTAGTGTTTAAAGAGTGTGTTTTAATAAAATGAATTTCAAAAATGTTAATTTTGCTTTGCATATTTTTTGTGTTTTCCGTTCAGTAGTATCAGTGAAGTTCTCACACTACTTTTAATGGGTCACATTAAAAAAAATGTAAATGAAAGCATCAAGACGTAAACTTTATGTTGAAATATAAAAATCTATTGCGAGGGGTTTAATTTCATTTTTGTGTTCGCCCCTTAGTCAGCAGTATAGTGAGGAATTCTGGGAAGAAAAAGAAATACAAGGGGGGGGGGGATCTTAGATAGAATGTTTTCATGTTCTATAACAATATAATTATGAAAGAAAATTATTATTGTTCTTGAATTTAAGTGTTCACACTTTGTAAATTCCTACGATTTTCACTGTTGAAAATTTAAATTCAGCTGTTATATTTTTAATCTTCGAATTAAAAAAAAAGTATTTAAAAATGTTCTATTATGTTACTTAATTGCGTATGATTGTAATATGTTACGTTTGTAACATATTACAATCTATCAAGTATCAGACTGCACATAAATAAAAAGTTATGTTAACTAAAATAGTATTACTGTGCTTTATTTTCCCAATATATCTTTTTTTTTAACTTACCATACCATTTGCTATAAATGGAAATATAAACCGGAAGATTTAAAAACATCACATCACATTATATGTTTTTTAAAAAAATTTCTGACCACTATTTTTATTCTAAACAGACAGGAAATGTCTTTTACTGAATCATCTTGTCACAGGGAAACATTTCCGAGTTCAACAAGCAGCTCCTATTGTCGAAAGGCAGTTCTATCACATACATAGCGACGTGTTATATTCCAGGCAATCACTAGAGTGACTGCCGTAGTCCACTCCATTTCATAAATCACCTTCAAAAAATGTATGAATAAACTAAAATAAAATGGTCCAACCCAAATCGGTGAAAGACGGATACAGTTTGCATCTCCGGTTCTTGCTATTCCAAACAAGATGTTATGTAATATTTGGCCTTGTATGCGAATAATTATTCTCCTCTTTCATATTTTTTTGTTATTTACAAACGGAGCGTCCGTCAAGCTTTAGTGATTGTCCAAGGTCACACCATAACGCGAAGTGTGTGATGGATTGGACCCAAGTAATTCTGAGAAAGAACTGTGATCATTTTGATAAGTGGTTTATAGGTGTGTTGGAAAAAGAATGAGGCTTCTTTGATAGTTGATTGTTTTGGCATTTTTTCCAATTATTAGAAATGAGACCCAGTTTTTCTGAATCGTAATGGAACTTGTTGAGGGCATGACAAGGTGAGTGATGGGAGACATAAGTCTCTCGGTTAATATTTTTGTTCTTCCTGATAGTCTTGCCTTCTGTTTGCTCTTCTTTTGTTTTGAGTTTTTGTTTAATTAGTAATGAATCACTTGAGTTAGAAATTACAGTGGCATAGCCGAAGGAGATATATTGCAAGTCTACTGCAAAATGTCTCGGAAACATTTACAAAAATGGTATTCATTATTTGGCAAGAGTTATCTACCCATATGCCATCTCTTGAACAAATTTTAGAAGGTATAAGTAATTAGACACGGAGCATTATTTCTTTTGAATACTATAATTATTCTTTAACATTAAAAGGTATAACAAATTTTACTCTAAGTTTTTCGAATAAAATAATCATTTATAGCAATTGGACAAATTGCTAATAAGTTTGTTTTATACAACCTAGAATTAATTTTTATTTTTAGAGAATTAATGTGCGCAGTTAAATTATGAAAATAATGCCCATTAATTAATATGCAAATCTATACCTAGTTTGAAGAATTATTTTTTAATCATTATTATAAGTAATAAAATAAAGGTGATTTTCCCCCTCTTAATAACTTTAATTTTCGCATTTATATATATGCATTTTGATTTAATTCTGTATTCGGTCGTTATTAGCATGAATTCTATATTACTCTTATTGATTTTTGCCTGATTTATGTTATACAGGAAGGAAGAGTTAAAATTTAGAAATTTTTAGATAAACATTTTTTTTTTACTGTCTCGGTAAATTATTTGGTTACTTACTGGAATTTTTCGTTGTATACTCAGGGATGCGTAAGGTATAGGCCAACTCATGCCTGGTCTAGGGCCTCACCCCTCGGGAGTTGTTTCCTGTTCTCAACTTTGTCTTAATAAAATCATGATCCGGTTAATTTTAATAGTCAAATATTCCTGTACTTTTCTTCGAAAAACTGGAATTTCAAACAGCTTGTCAACTGGCAAAAGTGGTAAGACTGCATATGGTGATGACCGTTGTCCATGCTAGGCCTGATACCATAAATAGTCATTTAACTTATTTAGTCGAAATGCGCCATCGGTCGAACCGATTTGTGCCAGTTTTGAGATTATGAGTCCTACATTTTATTTATATCAAATTACCGTTTGAAGGAGTATTTGGCAATATATGCTGTGTACTGTCTACTTTTAAAGATCTCAGTTAGGGCCTTCTTTTGCATAAGGGCCCAGGGCCTTAAAGAGTCTTAAGATGTGCCTGTGTATGTTATTCAATAAGAGTTTTTGTATATCTTCGGGTTTTTTTAATGCAAAATAATAGATCTTGTTTTTATAACCATTTCCTTTCCGAAATTTATGCATCATTATTACATTTAGCCTAAATGGTAGTAATATTCTCTACTGTTCAAAATATTTTAATTTACTCTCGTCATTGAAATTTTATGTAACACTACTACCACGCAATAATTAAAATTTGCAGCGAACCTCCGCTCAGGTCGGTGTAAGGGTTCAGCAAATGATGAGACATCTCTAAAATTCAAGACTCTTTTTATTGAAGGGAAACTTCTTTGCGGACGGGAGTGAATGGGAAATTTACCCAGTTTTGCGTAACAGTGAAAAGCGAACGGAAGTAGTGATTCCCCCCCCTCCCCCGAAACGTCGCCATGGTGAGGAGATAGACAGCGGGAGGAAAAGAGAGCAGGGACTTGACTTGCGTCATATCCGTGAAAAAGTTGGACGATTGCTAAAGGGGAATTGTGCATCATAAGTATATCTTGCTGCTGTGGACGAAAGGCGCTTAGGTATTGGTGACATTAAGTACCCTTGCTACGAACTCGCGTGGCGTATTTTCGTAGTTTTTATGTAATAAACGCACCCAAAATATTACCATAATATGGTTCTTCCCCTTACGGGAGTGTCTGGGGCATTCTGTATACGTATGTCACTAACGTTCGCGCCAGGCTCGCTACGGATAGCGTCTTGTAAACAAACACAGTGACTTCTGTTACTGATGCATTAAGTTTATATTATGAATTTTTATTTCCATTGAATCAATATAGTTTCTGGTCATACTTGTGGATATAATTAGATCTATTCCCCCATTTACGGCCAACGTCGCCAAAGAAGTTTCACTTCTACCGCGTGGCTTTCCACGTTCTTTTTTATTCTTATCACTTTCAATTAACATCAACTTTTACAAAGCTAATGGGGAACGACTAAGTTTTAATCTTATTCATATAATTATTATACAGATATTTATTAATGCATATACTCAGCTCAAATCCTTGAACTCGAATCACAAGGCTATTAATCCTGTTTTGGGACACACGAACAATATAACAGCTTGCACGTCCAATTGCTATCTTTCTGCTCAAACTTGATTCACTGAACTTTAAATAGTACTACTCATTTATATAAATTACTATTTCTTTACAGAAAGGTCCTCAAATCAAGCAATTTATTTAAAAGTATTTCCCCTCGAGGATTAGTAGAACTCAAAGTGAACCCATTACAAATTTTAAAAAAACATGAATATTTTTCATTCATCCATTCTTTTGTTAAAATTTCATTTATTGCTTGTAATATTAAAAATTATTCATATTATTAAATGTTGCTATTATTGAGGCTTTAAGTAATAAATATTAATTAATAGTTGTAAGAAATTAATTTCGAATTTTATGTGATTCTATAATTCCAATTCCAGTCGAAATCAACTCAACAAGACGTTTATTAAAAATTTATAATAAAACCGATAATTTGTTATACTCAAACTTTGGTTATTTGTTTCTTATTTCTCTTCGTTGTAAAGCTTACAAATAGAATAAGATCTGCGATTTTTCCAGATAAAATCCCAATTACTTAATATGATAATAACTATTCTAAAGTAAACAATGTGTTTATGTGATTAATTTTCTTTGATAATCTTTCAAGGCTTTAGATTTTTTTTTTTTAAAGAGAGAATTTGATACTAAAAGAACAAAAATGGGAGGAGTCATCATTCAATTATGTTATGCCCAAAACCATTTAACGTCTCTGAAATTCATCTGCATCACAATCAGTAATTACTAATCTTTCTTTTTCACAGTAACGCATTAATTTCAATCTATAACAAGGATATAATTGACAAAAGTAAACTTTCACTCGCAGTACATTTCTAATTATTTCATGATAATTGTTTCATTCAATTCTCTGATTCAAGATGAAAGAGAATTGTGACGTATCTACATGCGCCGACACAAATACTTGAACAAAAGAAACAATCCACTTGCCTTGGCCCTAACAGTGTCAAGATATTATCAAAAAGGTATCAAAAATAAAGGTATTACTTGCAACATAATTGTATTTGTTTAGTGAGAACAAAAACTCTAAAAGATAAAGTTAGTATTTCATTACCATTTGATTATTGGATCGCGTGAAAATTTTAACTCAATTATCTAAACACAATGTGCGAACTATGTGTGAATAATAATTATACGAACTTTCATCAGAATCGAATATATTTGAAAGCAGAGGGAAAAAAACATCAGACCTCGGTTTAATATAAATAAATATATATCCTTTGTTTGGCTATTTCCTGGTGAGTAATCATAGTAATTTACTTTGTCTATTACGTATCTTTTTATTGTGTGGTATATACGGTTTAAAAATGATTGAGTACCTCTGTTTAAGAAACTTTTAAAAGAGTGCTTACACGTTGGGTCATGTGATCATCAAATATGAGTAAAACCACAGATAAAGAACCTTCATTTGTGAGAGGGTGGCAGTAAATACCAAATAATTTTTTCCAGTATGTATTGCATTTTTTAAACATTGCTCATACCGACCCCGAGCGTTTTGAGGTCAAGTTAAAAAAATGATTAGATTCTTATTGTTATATTTACATATAAATTTAATAGGAAGTGAGCATGAACATACATTTTTGTTGAGAAAAGTTTTTCTACCCGTATATGTGTTATCATCTAACAATTTTTTGGTGTGGTAATTGCTATCACAATTACGTTCCACAAAATAATAATCGTAGTGATGATGATGATGTCGTATCCTTGATGGAACCAGGGACGTCTTAAGGCATGGGCCAACTGGGCTCGGGCCAGGGCCTCAGTCGCAATAGGGGCTTCGTCTGGATCTCGATTCAGCCTTAAGTAGATCATAATTCGAATAATTTCAAAGGTCAAATGTTATTTCTGGTTGTATTCTCCGAAAATCTGGGAATTTTGGACTATATGTCAACTGACTATATTTGATGACCGTCGTCCATGTACAGGTCTAGGCCTACCATCATTACTCAGTCAAAAGTGGCAGTCGGTCGAGCTGGTACGTGCGATTACAAATCAAGTACATTTATTTGTTTTGGGTTACTGTTTGTACAAGTATTTGACAACGTATGCTATGTACTGTTTACTTTAAAAGGTCATAGGTGGAGCCTACATTTCAGTAGGGACCCAGGGTCTACTTTTGCGCATGGGCCCAGGACCTCAAGAAGTCTTAAGACGTCCCTGGATGGAACCAAATCAGAACGTACCATGGACCCAGATGACTGTTTTGGCAATCCGTGCTATATTGTCCTCATAGAGATTTGTTGACGAGAAAAGTACCCCTATTTCTTGTAGAGCAGCAAGAATAGCTGGGCATTCAAAAAAATATGAGGCGGTATTAGCTCTGTATCTAAACAGTTATCACAATTCCTATACGTTCGTCTACCATCTCTATCAAACTTCATTCCTCTGTGATGATGACCTGTTCTTAGCCTAGCAATAGTCTTTGTTATAAGGTGGTCTCCACCTACGTTAAAGATTTGATGCTTGAAAGGAATTGTCTTCTCTCTTAATTTGAAATTTGTGACAGCATTTACGTGTTACAAAGTAACGTTGACAAAGTTGTCATTTTTAGATTTCTAGCTTCTTTCGCCAGTTTATCCGCAAATAATCGTAGTGCTTCAGGAAAATGATTAGTTCGTATTTGTGAGTAATTGTTTCGTATAATGGAAATAATATAAGATTTGGTTATTTTTTTTTGTAAATTTTTTGTAGCTATACAACATATTTAAAAAATTAAAATGTTTCCTATAGTCAGTGCGAATGAATTCACCATTGAATTCTACAAAGTTGCAAAATAATGGGCTGTTGCTTTTGACTTTAATCGGCCGTCAAAATGTTCACATACATGGATTTGAAGCTCTAAAAGAAAGGATCTATTCATGTGTCGGATCTTGTCGGTTAAATGCAGTTAAAATGGCCGTGGTAGCCTAGTGGTCATGGTCACGAACTCGTGGCATGCGTTGTCAAGTCTAGAGTCAGAGGTCTGATGTCATTGAAGACCAGGGCAGAAGGATGAGGCATATTAAATTTGTCGCGACACAAAGCCTTTATGTTGGCGTGGTGTGATAGTTTGGAGGAGGGAAGGGGCGGTTCCAGCTCACGTGTCGTCTTCGTCTCTTGATCGGAATTAAGTTTTATGGGGTCTGTTGCAAACAGCTTTGGGGTTTCTATAAGTATGACGTTAATTAAAAACTTATTCACTCAAAGATTGCAAAAGATAAATTGATTCGAATAAACGTGAACTTGGCGAAAAAGATCTTTATAATCACTAATACATCGTTCGAATTTTAAGTATTAAAAAAATTATTCAAAAAACCTCATTAAAATTACTCAGTGCAAAGTATTGCATAGAACAATTTTTATTTTTATTTTGCTCTAAATCACATAACAAAGTCAATTATATTCAAAAAGCTCAAATATAGTTATATTCAGTAAATAGTAATGATTCCATCGACTAAAAAAAGTAAAGGAATTTTTCTTGCTTACTTTTTTAGAAGAATAAAATAAAATTTACAAAAATTCTCTAGATAGCACTCTGAAAGTGAAATTCGAGGAAGTTCGTCTCGGTGTTGATAATTTCCCTCACTTTTGACATTTGTTGATAAGAAGAAAAATATTTAAGTGTCTGGTCTGTCATACAAGGGAGGGTTTGCTAGACCCAATGACCTTGAGCCAGTGAGTTTGGGGGCCTACAAATGATAACAAACAACATTATTTTGAGAAAGTGCAGTGAAGAAATTCGAACCAGAGGGACTGTCTGTCTTTCGGCTTCAAACTGGATGTGTAGGTCTTCAAAAGAATTCAAGAGGCACAAATGTACAGAAAGTTTTTGTATATCAGTCTAATGGTAATTTACATTAGTTTGAAATTCAAAATTTGATAGGTATTGTAAATTTTAAATGTTTGTCGGGGGGGGGGCATTAAAATTAAGAAATGGTTATTCAAATGTCTTATTTTTTTCATTTTAGCTTAAAGTATTTTAATTTGTCTCTATTTTCTTGTATTATTATTTTTTTTTTTGTTATTGCGTTGCTTTTTTTAATTATACTTTTTTTCTTTTACAGGTGAGTACTCTTTGCGTCATAAATTTCTGCATTTTAGATCTCCGAATTTGGTGAGTAAATACAGATGTAATTTTAAAAAACAGACAGTTGTTAACAGAAAATTTAAACAGAAAACACTTGTTCACTTGAATTCAAAAATTAAGGATGGTATTTTTTTCTTTCTGGAAAAGTTTTTTCCAGTTTAGTGTTTATTGCAGTAACGAGCAAATCTTTTTAGCCTTCCTCAAGGAAAAGAAAGATTTTAAATTATTGATTGATTTTTATTAATTTAAACTAAATTAATTGGCCTATATTTAATTTATTATAAAATGTGATTAAAAAACCCCTCAAAAATTGTGTTTTGATATTCTTTTGTACAAATAGTTGTGCAACAGAGACTACGTTTCTTGTTTTTTTTCGATTTGTTGTGCTTAAATATAAGAGGAAATAAGTTAATTTTAATAATTTTTATACACGCATTTATTAGTAAAGGTTCTATTTTTTTCAAACGTAAAAGTTTTAAATCAATTTCTGTATGAATTCTTGCAATTATATTTTACTTATTGAAAAGGAGTTTTTGAACTTCTATAGAAATTTTCACTACATAAATATGCAATATTTCAATATAAGCCAAACCACGTACTGACCAAGTGTGCGCCCCCCCCCCCAAAAATGTTCCCAAAATTCAAGACTTATATAAGCAGAATTGGATAGGGGGAGGGGGATTCAATTTTCAACCATGTCGTCATGAGGGCAAAAATGATGCTAAACATTGTTATAAAGCAAAACACCAGACGCCAACAACAATAGTTTTATTACTAGTAATCCTACCTGAATTTATAACACGCTTTTTCTATTATTTATTATCTTGTACACTATTTTTTCTAGTCTTACTTCTGCTCCATTTTTGTTTTATTTTGTTTGAGAAATGAGTGGAAAGAGAAATTCAATGA
Organism: Trichonephila clavata; assembly: GCA_019973975.1. Lineage (NCBI taxonomy): Eukaryota > Metazoa > Arthropoda > Arachnida > Araneae > Nephilidae > Trichonephila > Trichonephila clavata. The sequence goes on from BMAO01026988.1 coordinate 36,367, forward strand.
GAGTGAATGTGTATCTTGTGAACTATACATATTGGCAACTCGGATTCTGATATTCACTTTGAAAAGATTTATGTGAATTTCTTCTTCTTTCTTTTAGAATAAAAGTCCTATTTAAAGCACTCAAAAAGTTTTAAAAATTGAAATCTCTTGCTCATGGCTAACAGTAAATGTTAAAGAATCCGATATTTTTAAACTACGTTTTTTTTTTCAAGATTGGCGGAAACTGTACGTTAAGCAAACCTCTTTTGCTTTTACTTTAAAAAAATAGTTCCAGAATTCTCTCAGCTTATTTACAGGAAAATAAATGGTTTATAATTAAAAAAATGGAACACGCCATTATATAAATATCTTTAAAACATTGAAAATTAACATTTTTTTGTGCTATTTTTTTAAAATCTGTAACGGGTTGTCATTTGCCCTCCACCGCAATAATCTCTATTATTGAGCTCTGACAATTATAATACAGAATTGCACTTCGAGCAGTTTTATAATAAATGCGCATCGTTTTGTGAGAGAATCAAGAAAACGCCATTGCAATCGCAGAAGTAAAATCTCTGCAAGGTGTTTGATGAGTACTTGATGTATCAAATGTCGCAGTTGAGGTATTATATATCTCATCTAATTCGTCTTCATTTGAGACATCTCAATAGTAACGTGACATCCGATCTGGCTCGTACAATTTCATCTCTCAGTTTCTTTCTTTTTACTTTTTCAATCCGCTGGAGCTGGTTTCATCGACCATTAGCATTGTCCGTGCTCTGTTAGTATTCTCCTCTATGTCCGATAGTGTAGCATGCAATGGGTCAACAAAATGCCCTTCCCTCTCTTAGCTTTCGCTTTCATGTGCCAGCTGTTCATGGAATCCCAACTCTTTTTAATGAGAACTGAACACAATGGGGCGGTTTGGAAAGAATGAAGCAAGCAAAAGAAAAATTTCTTCTGTTTAAAAAAAAAAAGAGATTTTATCGGGTCTGATTGTTAAGCTGAAAAGGACCCCGGGAGAAATGATAAATATGCCATCCAAGTAATCGATTGGAAAGTCGTGGTGTTTCTTTTCTTCTTCGTTTTAGATTTATTCGTTGAAAAATTATGCATACATGCTTTTTTTTTTCATTTTATTTATTTATTTTTTTTCGATTATCAGAATGCAAATTATGGTTTGATAGGTATACCAGCAATTTCAGAAAATCTTTTGAAAGACCTACGAACGTATGTATAATTATAAAAATTCTCGATTGTAAGTGTAATGAAAAAAAAAGAAGAAAGAATCATGTTCAGAGTCATCCTACGCCGTGCTTTCTACGAAGGTGTTTGGTTAAAAAAGGGCACCATTTTCGTTATGATTACTTTAAACTTTCCATTTATATTTTTTCAGTATCATATTCTCTATTTTTGAAATTAATAAGTGAGATTCACTTTAATTTGGCTAAGTAAGCTATTTCGCTTCTTAAGGAGGGTTTTTAGTTACGTATTTGTTAACATTTTGAGGTTATAAAAACTTTTAAAAAGGATAAATCTTTTCATTCGATTGTTTTATCGAAGTGTTCCGATACATTGTCAGAAAATATCACAGGTGTATTAAATAATTCTTGGAAATATTATTAAAAAAAGTAGTACCTGTTTTAGGATTGGCGTCATTTTTAATACCCTTTTACTAGTCACTTGTATGTAACGGAATCTTTAAACTCAATGTTTTTACCCACTTTAAAAGGATTAATTCGAAATTTCGCTCACTTGTCCAGGATCGATGACAATACCATAATTTAATAATTTTGTTCCATTGTCCTGATTAGGATCATCTGGATAAACGATTTCTCATATCCCATCCCGCATTTGGCGACTAATTTCAAATCCTATTTGCAGATTTGCGACTAATAGATTTGTCGGCTAAAAGATTAAGTTACAACTTAGTTTAATTAAGTATAAAAGTGTGTTTTTTTTAAACTATAACTTATTAAATAAAAACTAATAGGCAAAATTATTTAGGTGATCTTTTAAATTATATTTCATTTAAGTTTTATATTTTTTCTGTTTAAAATATTCATTATGTATAAGGAACTGTAAAAGTTAACTTTATACATAGGACGTGATATAATTTTCATTTTGAATTCATTTTTGTTATTTATTCTTATCAAAAGTCTTAAATAAACTGATAAAGAATGAGAACAGTTACACAGTTCTTAATTCAATTTGTGGAGAAGAGAAAAAATTATTGTTCTTGAGTTAAACCACTGGGCAAACTGCTATGAATTTCGTTTTTAAGTACAAATACTTTATTTCTGCTTTGTTGAAAAAATATTAAATGTTATTTTAGTTTGAGTTTTGTTCATTGAATCATAAATCGCAATTTCATGTTTCAATAAATATAAAAACTCAACCATGACATTTTAGTTACAGGTTTTGACCATTTCTGATACATGGATGGTATCACTGATAAGTCTTTAGCGATACTCTGATCAAATTAAATTGTTTTATAGCGAGTTGAGTACTATATGCGTAATTCGTTTCATTTTTTTCTAGTAACTTTATGCAAACACCTGCTAGTAATTTAGAGTAAATTGATTTATGATAACTCTTTAAAAGGAGGTAGAATCATTTTGATAAATGGCTAAATTCTAGAGGTAAAACCCCGTAAATATTTAATTAATTTTTTTATACAACCTGTCGGGAAGCAATCATGAAAATTAAATTTTACTTCTATTAAACTAAAAATCATGAAACTCTCACGAGGAAAAATTCTATTTAATAACATGAATCGGGGTCTATTCAACGAGAAATATTTCCAAGAAATTTAACTTTCATTACCAAGTTTTCTGAGAAAGTTTTACATGTAAATGTGGAATCGCGTTCATTACGTCAATTTTTCCTACAACGCAAAATTAGTAATCGTGTTATTTATTGGAGGCCCAGTGGTCGAATGGTAATGTATCGCGCTTCCACACCACAGGTCCAGGGTTCTATCCTCGGACTGGGCAAGGTCGACTCAGCCTTTCATCCTTTTAGTAGGCCGATAAATAGCAAGCTTGCTTGGGGACTAAACACGGTGGGTTTCGCTTCAGACTGACCACCTGATCGAAACAACTGCTCATGCACCTCTGTGCCCAATGGTCACGTATACTGAAATTGGCACAGTAAAATTTGGCCCTCATGGGCTGTTGCACAACTGATTTTATTAGTTAGTTAATTATTGAAAAATTAATAATTAGAATTGCTTATTTTTCCATGGAAAATTTAAACTCACTTTAAATATATATATAAAAAAAAGATGCTAACTATTTAATAAACCAATATAATGTACAGTTCATTGAATTTAATTGTAAATTTTACTGATCGTAATAATGTATAGTTATATATAAAACATAGTACTTAAATCCTTTGAAAAGCAATTATTATTGTTACTATAACTTTATTACATTGGCTACAACAGTGAACGAAATAGGCACTTCTTAAAATTATATTTGGGGTTTTCCTAACGTATGTCTTAAGTCAATAACAGTTAAGGTATTACTTTCAGTTAAAAGTTAAGCAATGTGCTTCTTTATCTGATAATCCAACAAATAAAAATCGATTAAATTACTGACCAAAATCGATTATCGTTTTTGAATTGGCAATCTAAACCTCCATTACTAGCGCAAATACCCTCTTTTCATTCATGCTTTTTCCTTGTAACTCTTTTTTTCACTAAAACTTAGCGAAATAATGATATGCCTATCCGTAGAACTAGTTTTCATTTTGACAATCGAATTGTAGTTGTCATCCAACAAGTTGAATGCAACAATGAAGCATATTATTATTAAAATCCAATTATAGTCCTTTAAATATAATACACTAGTACGATTCGTTGTCAGTTGTACAGGCCAGGAATTAACTATTGAACAAAACAAATATTTTATTCAATACATCATTATAAGGGTATGCTTCAGAGGTTTTTCCATTTGAATGCATAGACTAAAAATAACGTGTCTTGGCGTAATTATAGAACTTGGTTTTTAAAATAAAATTAAACTCTTAAGCACTTATTTTTTACTGTGCACTTCGTTTAAGATGCACTTAGTTAAGACTCCCGTTAAGATGGATCGGACTGTGTCGAAAAAGACCCAAATATTTTAAAGGTCAAAAACTGGAAAACAGTGCCCAAAGTAGAGATGCCTGGAGGAAACTTCTGGAGAAGGCCAGGGTCCACCCAGGGCTGTCGAGCCATTGAAGAAGTTATAGTTAGTAAAAAAAAAAATGGATCGTAGATTTAAAAAAAAAGGCGAAATTGCATTTATATCAAAGATCACACTGGATACTTCAGGGGTTTGGACATGCCATTCGCACTGAAATGTATGCAATTCCTTATAAGATTAGTATTTGCCATGACTTGATAAATCACAGGGGCAGAGAGAGTTTTGAAAAAGTCTGTTTATGTGTAACATCGAAGGAAATAATATTTATTCACGGACTCTGTCAAGATGCAGAAGCAAAGACGGAACAAAAATTCAGTCCAATTTAGAGGAAAAGATGATTAGGAACATTGTTTATGAGGAGGAACTAAATTGAAGTAAAAATTTAAATGCAGAGATGAAAGACTTGAAATATGTGTTTTTTGCTTATATATAGTATATTGAAAAAATAGAACAACATAATACATGTAAATTACAGTTATACAATTTGAGAAATGAGTATAGACAGTTGTATAATTTGTACAATGGGAGTTGGTCCGCCGTTAGGTACCAATTGAAAAAAAAATTATAAATATTTTTAATAAACTAGAGCTTTTATTGTAGAGTATTTAAAGTGTATGGTGTGCGCTATACAAGCTGTATGATTTGTAAATATCTTATCTGAATTATTTTAAGCAAGGGGTCGGCAACCTTTTAGCTGTATGATTCAGCGTGAAACACAGTAGGACATATTTGACATTATTCGATTCCCAAGATAATGCATGCAGAGTTAGAGAATATAGGTAAATAATATAAATTCAGTTTTATTTTATATTAATTTGCATCATTTAAGTAAACCTATTTATTAAAATACGAAACCGACAACACACACACATAAAATATAAGTATTTCCCATCAATAAAGTTAAATAAAAAGAAAATTACGCGAACCCAGAATTTGGACCGCTTTACTTTCCTATCGCAAAATCATGGGTTTAATGTGTGACTTACTACTTGACACGATTCTGGCCATTCGGTTGTTGAACAGTTTTTTTTTGTGGACTCAAAATACTTTTTATATGAAAAAGATTTGGTTTTATAAATATGCAAAACCAAAAGCGAAAAGCAAAGTACATGCAATTTTCTTCTCTTCAAACAATTAAATCTCTCTATCAATGACATTCATAAATATATGAAACAGCTGTAGATTTATGTTTAGAGTTACCTTACAGATTTTTTTTCGTGATTCCTTAAATGTCTATAATAGTGAAGATGTTTGTCAAATATCAACTTCCATCCACTCAAACTGACTAATTTGTTAACTAGTGCCACTGAGAATTGTGCCGCTGCCAAATGTGGCACGCGTGCCATAGGTTGCCGACCCTTGTTCTAAACGTTAACTTGAGAATTTGACAATATGGTATGAATTGCAGTGTTTGTTAAAATATTTTAAAGTTGTATATAGCTTAAATATCTTAATTAAATGAGAATTTTAATAAATCGATTGAAAATGAATAAAAAAGAGTTGATTCTAGGAATTCTGAAATTCATATTTTCCACACTCATATTGTCCCCTATTCACTTTCTAAACGAATGGTGCTTTAGCTCGCAACTTCACCACTCATTCGAAACTCGATTTGGGTCGTACCCTGGAGTGCTCTTTCTTATGAATGAATAGAACCATCGGATTTCAGTTCTTGCATCACCGTTTTTTGTCTCTCATCGACCCTGGTTAACCCAAGTTTCCAGCCAATTACGGAGCAAACAGGCTTCGATCAGCGTAATGGTTATAATTGGCATTTTGCAAGCGGCGAACCTGATCTCTGATTTGCCTAGAAACGCTTAAGATATTTCTAAATGGATCTTTAATTCCTCAGGTGGTCGGTTAATGCGGATTGGGATAATCGATGTTTTTTACCTCACTGAATTGAATTGAAAATGGATTTGGTATTATTATGGTAAGTTGGTTCAATAGAAAAAAAAGATAGGGTTAATTTATATTATTACTACTCTTTGGCCAAAAGATGGAACTGGTATTGGTTTGATAGTCAAAACCGTATTACCCATTAGGCTTATTAGGGTGAGGCCGTAGGGTTACTTGCGGAAGATTATCTTTCATAATTTGGTTATCTAATGATAGGATTTTGCATGATGCTGAAGAATCAATCTCAAGCGGAAACCGTTTCAAAATTACCTCTCCTTGATTCGCACTAAGGTATGTTTTATAGAAAAAAAGATTTTTTGCTTTTTTTCAAATTGTTATGTTGAAAAATTCACACAAAATTGTACATTGGGAGACCTGTTTGATGCTGATTCCTTAAAGCAAGAATTTCGGATTTTTCAATATTTTGATTTTATACACCTATCTCATGGTTCACTAAGAAAATTTTAATTAGCAAACTTCGTAGCGTGGTGGTGGGGTGGGACTAATCCCCATCTGGTTTAGTAATACTTGACCGGGGAGGGGTCTTCGGATCCGCCCCTCCCCCTATAGCCTTTGAATTTTTTTTTTCATTTGATTATAATCCTATGTATATAGTATGTAAAATTTAGTTAAGTATTTGTTATTAATAATTAATTTTTTAATTAATACTAATTATTTATTCAATAATTAATTTTTTACTGTTTTTGGTTCCCGAAAATTGACAAAATCAAAAGAATATGTTAGGCGGCGTATTGAAGCATGATACGAGAATGGTGGACATTCGACCCTGGATTCCCCCCCCCCTTGAAAAATTCCTGTGTGCGCAACTGTGTTGAAGCATGTATAACTTTAAAAAAATAAATATTTGCCCAAATGTGTGTTCATCACTTGAGTTTGGCTCGAAATTGCGAGATCCATAATACCCTTATGTTGCTTCTGAATGTGTCGTTAAAAGAACTTACTTTTATTTTTCTAATTCCTCATTGACTTTCTTTAGTTAGTTTCTTAAGTTATGCATGGAAAAAGGCCTCGAAAGTCCAGTGGTCATGATCCCGAGCTCGTGGACGGCGTGTCATGAGTTCGAGTCCTAATGCCACTGAAGATTCTCCGTGTAAAGGGATCAATGCACGTTAAATACGTCTTAGCTGGAAGCCCTCGTGTTTGGCGGGATAGTTTGGAGAAGAACGCCAACTCAGATCTGAACGTGATTCAAAATTACAAGATCCGTCGCCAATAGCCCTCGTGTTACTTTATAGCTCGACGTTAATAAACCCTCACTTACTATGTATGAAAAACAGCGATTTTTTTCCTTCCATTCTCCTTACTGTTAAAGAACATTTAAAAGTCCCATGATGTAACTCTTTCAGTTTTATCAATCTGCTATCAGTCTATTTTTTGAAATCAACATTCCATCTGAACTGTATTTCGTTTCAAATCTTCCACTCCTTTCACTAACCAGAACTAACATACAAAATCACGTCTTCCGCTCGGTAACTGATTGGAAAAAAAGATTATCCCTTCCTATATCATAACGCGTAAAGGAAAGTTATGTGAATGAACAGCAAGAATAAGGAAGAAGAAAAAAAGAAGCAGCAAGATTCTTGGATGATGAAGAAGGAAAACATTTCAAGATTCAAACACACCTGCGAAGGAAGGAAGTGAAAAATGTTTTTATTAATATAAGGGCGGGATGACACACTTTGCCACTTTTTTTCAAAAGCTGGTTCTGACATAACCATCCAGAGAATTCTACTCTTCGGCTCTTGAGATTGTTTAATTGAAGGAGCTGCTCTTCATTGTGGCTAATGAATAGCTGCTTCGAACCGTTTCATATGGTTTGCGTCAAATAAGAATAAGAAAGGGTTCGTAAACAATATGATGTTGCTATTGTTACCCGCATATTCACTGCAAGATTGCCGGTTATTGATTTAAAATGCGGAAGAGAAAACTGTGTTGTTACTGGTTGACAATTATTTGACGTGGTTCGTATATTTTAGGCCTGTGCACTTATAAAACAATAGCTTATCTTTTATACTACATTAATCTTGTATAAGTTTGATATTCTTAATATGGTAATACACTATTACATGGCACAGATGCTGTGTCGTATACATAGATCTCTGTTATGGGGGGTGGGGGGTACATTCAAAAAATACGTAGTCGAAAGCACCTAGGGGTATTTTTTATGGTAAAAATGAAATATATGTTGGTCTATGTGGGAGGTTGGACCCCCAAACCCCTTCCCTTATGTACGCCTCTGTCTTAAGTACTAGATGGTTAGGTATAGGGACAGAAAAGTCTCCAAAGTGGATCCATTAAAAGTTTTATAGAGAATAAATAGATCTTGAATAACAGTGCTTAACTATTTCGAATTTTGTGTAATATTTAGATGTAAATTTTTGGAGCTCTTCGGGAACGTAAGGGCTTCCGAAGACCCTACTTAAACATTTCCACCTTACTTATACATGCCTACGTTACACTGTTCCTGATATAACGGGTCTCTTTTTTTTAAATTTTAAAAATATATGAATTTTTTTTTTTTAAAATAATTTTTAGCTCACAGTTTATAATATAAGTGTTCTTAATTTTCTGAATATAAATTGCAAAATTTGCTTCTTCATCTGTTGTTACTTCATTCATAAAATTCATTAACACGAAGTATTTTCATACCTTTTGTTATTTTTTCTCTCATGGCAATATTGTTGGTCAAGGCGATTGTTGGCGATTTTCTCATGGTTGTGTTGGTGATTGGTTTTCTAAAAAAGACTCTTGACATTAAAATTTAGTTAAAAATATTAGCAATTTAAATTAGTCTCAATATAGTGTTATGTAGCGAATTATGAAATTCTAGAATTTATCTTTAAGAACTTTTCTTAATGATTATAAATTTAAATTTTACCGGGAGACCGGTGTACATGGCTCTAAACCCTTAACAGGTCAGCTTGGTCTTCCCTGGGTTAAAAAAGTGAGAGTGGGGAGGGAGATTTCTTTCAGCCGTCTATAGGAAATTTGATGTTGAATTTCCATGAAAAAAAATCCAGATAATTTCTGTTGATTTACATTCTTTCCTGTTGATTTGTCCCTCGTGGGTCTCCAGGTCTCCAATGCCAGCAAGTGGGTTCATGTGGTCGTTTCCTATTATTTATCAGTGGGCTGGTAAATGGTGTACACAAGAATGGGGTATGGGGCTCCCATACAATAAGAGATTTTTCATTTTTAGCGTAAATAACTCCATCTTGAAACTTTCTCTCTCTCTCTCTTCTACTTGATTTTTAAATGTTGACACCTCCCTTAATAGTATTACGTGTATGTTATTGCCTACTGGAAGGAAAACTTTATGAGGAAGATCTTTCAAAAGAATTCCAAAATTTGCAGCGACACAGTGTGATTTTTGCTCGAGGACCCGAAGAGCTGATTTTGAATCCGAAAAAAACAACAGCTCTATTAAAAGCAGACTCAACGAATTGTTGAATTGCAACAGTGATAACCATCGAAGGCAATAAAGGAATGAGCCTACAGAGATAAATATAAATTAAAAGGCTTGCAATAGACACTAGCTCCAGCATCATGGTCTCTATGTAACATGAAAGAAATGCAACCATTCAGTTTTTGGAAATTAGCTTTCAATAGTTTCTAGGGCTATTGACTTCAATTGTTCGAGGATACTTATTATTATTAATAGCTAATAAGTATTTTTCCCCTACTTCCAAGAGTTGCTTTTTCTTACATTTTAATTAAGATTAATTCTTGTGTTGTAGTATAGCTCCTAATGAGGAGTATATTGAGACCCAAATATTGTAATATGAGCTCATACCCATTTTAGTAGCTATTTATTTATACCTATCATTAATGTACCAACTTGTAATTTTAGCTCGATATTATGTTTATTTTAAACGAAAGTGCAAAGAAATATATTCCAAGTTTGATTTCCTTATTCAAAATATACATGGATACGTTAAGCTACGTAGCAATAGGTATAGCTTACCTAATTATTGAAGTACTTGTATTTCTCTAATATAAGCATGACTAAGCCTTATTATGCACAGGTATAATAACTACGCTATATATATATATATTTAAAAAGATCTGTCTGCAGGATATCAATGTCTAATAATGCGAGATAGAATAGCATTCATTAATGTACGTATAAACAATTACAAACATTTCGATTTTGCTAATTAATAAATCATAATACATCAGAAAACAAACAAATATTTTGCATATTCTTTTGTGTATCACTCAAACTTCCTTGAAAGTTCTTTCTGTAAAACATTGTATAAATATCCATGTAAACAAAGTCCAAGAATGGATTCTAAAAACAGGAAGCAAAACCAAACTTCTATTTGATACAGAAGAAATTACATTCCGAAGTAATGTCGTAATCTTTTTTTTTTCCACATGAAGTCCAATTACAAAGTAGTCATCTGTAATAACAAGTGCAATTTGTAGGTTCCAACTTTAATCTGCATCGTTTCCTGGAGGAAAATTGCTACAAGATAGTCAATTACGCTTTCCTCCTGTAAGATATCTAAAGCTTCGCTTTGCTGACCTAATATTTCGTTTTCTTTTTCTTCCGTATTACGCAGAGAAAACATTGAAACAATGAAGAAGTCTAGAGAACAATGGCAACGCTGTCCATCTAATCCGCGCTGTTAACTGTGGTTACATTAACTAGTCATGAAGACTTGTTGATTCTCTCTGACTGGCATTCTGCTGTCTTGTACCTGCTTGTAACGAAATAATTACTTGAATTTTGCATTTGCCTTCGGCGTTTCTTGTGTTTAAGCCTTAAAAGTGGGGTCAGTAATTCAGATCGGTAGGTCTCGTTAATACAAGGAAAGATTCTTTGCTTTTAGTTTTCCCCCTTTTCATTTTCTTTTTAAAGTACATTTTAAATGTCTGGGTGATCCATAAGCAGTTGTTTCTCTAAATAATAGTTTTATATTCGGATATTTTGTTCCAGAAATGTAGTGTTATGCGATTCATGTTTCAACGTGATGTATAAACGGCTTAATTTTGTGTATTATACGTTTTCTTATGCATTTGAAGTGAAAGTTATAAGTAAGAAATGATTCATTTTTAAATGATTTCCAGTTATTGGTGCATAATTAGGAAAATTTTTAATAACCTTCCTGAAATGTATTTGTATTCTCTTGGATAGTTTTTACAGTTTTTAAATGTAAGTTAAGATGAAAGGAATTTCGTTTAATAACTATTGCATAATTCTTGAAGAAACGTTTTTCTTTTATTATATTTAGATTAATTTAGAAAATTCTTGGATATTTTGGTTTTAAAGGCCTATAAAAGTGAATAGATTTTAAAAAAATTCTTGAATTTAGTTTCAAAATTAAAAATGATTCTTATAATTTTAGTGATTTAAGGAAAGAATTTTAATTATCATTTTTTTTTTAAAAAATAATTTCAATGTTTAACTTAATTTCTTGGATGAATTTTTCATTTTATGCTGTTTGAAGATATTTCACTGCCATAGATTTTGCTTGCATACTCAATTTTGAAGCAGATGTTATTTTTTACGTACGATAATGTCTTTGAGTCTTATTGATTAATTTATAATCTCTGTATTTATATAAAATTGTAATAAAAGTCCCCAAAATTTTGTATAGAATTGTAAAATTTGTTGAAAATTGAAATCTTTATATATTTAAGTTATAAAGAGATGAACTCTATTTGTCGTATATTAGATATTAATTTCATCCTTTAAAACAGAAATATTAGCTCCAAACTCTGTCACTTGAATCAATGGGTTTTTCTACTAGATTACCTCATTGGATGTACTTTGTGGGTTTTAAATAAAAATATTTTTAAAGAAATATATGTTTTAATTTTTTGCTCACAATATAAGGATTAAAAATCACGTGCTATTTTTATCAAGTAGTTTTACTCAAATTTTCGACCTTAAATTATTCCGTACGCGCTATACTGGACTGAGTGACAGTTGTAGATAGTTGCAGAACACTCCAATGATTAATTTCAAAACAAATATTTATTCACACGACTACAGCTAATATCTGGAAATATTTACAAATAGAAAGCTATAAGTTTTTGCACAGGAAGTAAGCAATAAGCGAGTGATTGCTCCCTTTGACGTCTGAACGGAATAATTTTTTTTGCTTTTTTTTCTTGACAGGGTTTTCTTTCAGTCCGTTCTCAAAATTTCCTCTTGAAAATTGACTTTTCAGTGAGTTATTTTTTTTAAAAAAAAGTAACTATCTATTTACATCAATTTCATCTATTTCAAATTTCATTTCATATATAGGAGTAAAGCGTCACTTTTACTTTTCACATCTCCAGAACTATTTGACCTACAAACTTAGAAATATAAAAAGCATGTTCTTTTTGATATGTAACATCTTTCCTCTCGATTGCTGGTTTTTTAACGAGATCACTAAGAACGGGTTTTTTAAAAAATTGACTCCCAAGAGATGCTGCGGGGGCGTTGACAAAAATTCCAATTTTTGAACTATTAGATGAACAGACTTGAAATTTGGGAAGCATTTTTATTTTGTTGAGTAGAGATCTGTAAGAAATGGGTTTTTTGGAAATCAACTCTGATGGCGAAAGATGATTATACCTCCGTTTAAGAAATTCAAGCATTGTCTTTTTTTAACACCCTTTTATAAGCTTCACTTGTATGTAACGGAAACTTTGAACTCAATTTTTACCCACTTTAAAAAATCAGATTAATTCGAAATTTTGCCCACTTGTCCAGGATCGATGACAATACAATAATTAAATAATTTTGTTCCATTGTCCTGATCAGGATCATCAGGATTAACGATTTCCCATTTCCAGATCGCATGCCGCATCTGGCGACTAATTTCAGATCCCATTTCCAGCTTTGGCGACTAAAAGATTAAGTTACAATTTAGTTCGATCAGTGGCACACACAAAAGGGGTGTCCTGGGGTCCGGACACCCCCCAAAACCCTTGAGTTTTTTTCGATTAATGATAATCCTATATATATAGAGACATAAATATAAGCGTAAAATTTATTAAGTACTTGTAATTAACAATTTATTTTATTAATTAACAGTAATTATTAATTCAATAATTTATTTTTGCTGTTTTTGTTAACAAAATCGACAAAATCAGAAGAATCAATTGGTGTTTTCTTAGGCATGATACTAGTTGGGGGACTGTCGACCATGGACTCCCCCCTTGAAAAAAATTTGTGTGCGCTACTGAGTTCGATTAACTATAAAAGGGTGTTTTTTAGTTTTTTTAAACTATAATTTTTTAGGGGTGAGAATACGAACATTTTTCAAAATACAATCGTAAGCTTATTACTTTAGGACTTGTATATCAATTACTACAGCACAGAGCCATACAACATCATGAAATACCCAGCAATGAGGGTGGTTTTCGGCTAGTGTATATAATATATATATTACCTTAGAATATTTATGGTAAATATATAAATCATTTGTATTTTCTTAAAAATAATTTGTATCCGTTTATGAAATAGTGAAATAAGATTTACTTTTTTTCGCCATATACAAATGAATCTAGTCAATCAAGAGGATTTACATCGATTGTGAAGAAAATAATGTCCTTGTATTCTTGATAATATTAAACTTTTTCTTGAGACAATTAATCACAAATCTAGCGCGATGCCTCTATTAGTTGACTCTTTTCAAACTGTTGACCCTCGTTAATTTAGTACACGGGTTCCTGAATTCATTATTTGACCCTCAAATGACTGTGTAGACCATTAACACTTATTTATCAAAACAACCCTGAATGTACATCATCATGACTTACAAAAAACAAGAACCAACAAGCTTTTTACGTTGGGTTTGAACAGTAAACAAATGTCTCATTTTTTTAATATTGAAATCAAATATATACGAAGCCAAAGACAGAAGTTTCTTCGAAAAGTGTCGCGCCTAGGATCTTTGGAAAAAAAAGTGTGTGCACCTTGTTTTGTGAACAATTTTTGAACCTTCTCATTTGAATACGTCCCGGACGTTATCAAGTGCGGGTTCTTCATCAAGCCACAGGTGTTCCCATGACCTTGGGGTGTCTAGACAAGTTACCCATAGGTGTTGCTGTGGGCCCATTTGATTAATACATAATAGGCTAACGAACATTTAGGAGAAGGAATTTAGGAGAAAATGGGTGATGAGTTTAAGTTAAATTTTCAATTTCATATCATTTTTCTTTGGAATCGTTCGTGTGGCCGGCAAATTGAGGTCGGAATAAGAATTATATATTTTGTCATCGACTTCATGATCTAGATCAGTTATGAGCAATATTTTTTAGGATTGCAACCTCCCCTCCTCCCCCATTTTCTTGGTAGGCTAACATGATCTATTATAAAACGAATAATGCAAAAAAAAAAAAGGTTGTGGTATACAAATTTTTTAATGTGTAACGGGTTCTTTTCGGGTCTTCAACTAATTCTCTTGGGGAAGATATTCTTTTAACTGTGATTTTAGTTTAAAAACCGTTTTTGATAGAGATGACTTTTTTATGCAAATGTAACTACTATTTAAGTGCCAGTCGTTGAGTATGCGATATAATGGTTAAGAGTTGATCTTTACACTGAAATCGAAGTGTTAGTAAGCAGCTATTGGTGGTCGCGTATCTTAAGATAAATATTTGACGGAAAATTCGTCAAGAAGTGGTTAAGTAACTAGACTTGAAGCTGACCGAGCTATCAGGCTGCGAGCAGGATCATACAAGGAGCTTTTATCAAGATAATTACCTTCCAATAATTTAGTAATCTGCTTACGGGTTAGGACTTCTTATTGTTCCCAGGTTAAGTTACAAAGTTACAGGTTTCGTAAAATGTTAAAGATTAAATAAAATTTGTTTATTTATGATCATGTCTGCTTCTTCCTCGGATCCTCTCACACCCGCTATCTTCGGGCCACGCAGTGGCGTAACGTACACCTCTGCAACCCCCGCACCGCGGGGGGGGGGGTGCAGGGTTCTATGGCGCCCAAAACCAACTGCTGCCAAGTACCTACCCTTTGTATCCAACTCTTTGCCAAGTAAAATCCAACTGGTGGCCCAAAACTTGATTTTGCAGGGGGGCCCAAATGTTCTCCGTTACGCCACTGGGGCTGCGACAAATGCTATGCAATGAATGAAGCTGGAATCTCCTGTATTTCTGGTCTCAATTTTTTAAATATAAACGCAAATAAGCATATTTCAATAATTTTATGCACATTTATAGGAAAGGCTTGAATTTTGCGAATGTAAAAGTTTTAAATATTCTTCTGTGTAATTCCCAAAACTATTTTGTATAATATGTATGTATATATATATATATATATATGCTGAAATTTCTGTAGAAATTCACACTTGTGTCTTGAAATGATTTTTTAAAGCATTCATATTACAAATTTCTAAGCTGTTTTAAAATCTGCTTTGACCCAGATAAGTCCCCCTCCCCCAAGACGGGATAGTAGTTAGTGATGTTGAAAGCTGTGCCGCAGGGCCCGGGTTCGAATCTTGGTAAAGGTATGTTTATGTATAGCGCCAGTGCGGCATTTGGGCACTTTAAATAGTTGTCCAGCTGATGATAAGGGGAAAGGAGTGGGCCTTCCTCTAGGGTGTTCAAGATTGGGGGTGGAAGGGAGCGAAATCGTACTGTTACC
Organism: Trichonephila clavata; assembly: GCA_019973975.1. NCBI lineage: Eukaryota > Metazoa > Arthropoda > Arachnida > Araneae > Nephilidae > Trichonephila > Trichonephila clavata. The sequence continues at coordinate 52,061 of BMAO01026988.1, forward strand.
TGCATCATGCTCAACGCTACTGTCAAAACAACAGACGTAACCTACTCCCTCCCCCTTCCTTGCAACGATAAATTTCGTGGGCCTCGATCTCACGTTTCTATTCTTTGTACAAATGTGTGGTATATGAGCCAAGGAGTTGGACGTCTGTATCAAATTTATGACTTGCCTCTCGATACCGAAAACCTTTTTTGTTTGCTGTATTTAAATTTAATTGCTATAACAGATACCAAGGGGAAAAAACTAAAAAAAAAGCAAATGGATGTATCTCATTCCATTATTATTTTTTTTTTTTCATAAAGAAGAGAATGCGTGTTAATTTTTTTACTTTAGAAATATTTGTGTTTTATCCTTCATTCTCTTAAATCCTTTATTGATCAAAATATTAATTGGAATTTTTATGAAATCATAACATTTTGAATAAAAAAAATTTTTTAACTTAAAATTTTTCTCTGCAATTCCGTTTCTTCCCTTTTTCGTGTTTTGTCTATATCTCATTTTTATCCTTTCAATATATGTTTTTAAATGCTAATTGTGAAAATTATTTAAAATAAAACAAAGGAAAATTCATTTGAATTCGAAAAGGTATCTGTGCTTGTAAATAAGGTTTAAAGAAAGGAAAACTAAAAAAAAGTTGAAATTTGCATTGTTTTAAAATATTTTTTTTTTTAAAATGTTCCATTAAAAAAAAACATTGTTTTGGAAACAAAATTATAATTAAAATATTGTGTAATTTTGAAAACATTAGTAATTGTTATAATATAGTAAGTATTAAGTAACTTGATGCATATGAAAAATATTAATGATTCATTTTAATTTTGTAAATTTATTCCTTTTGTATATTAAATATGTATTTAAAAACTTCTTAAAAACCAAGCGAGTTTTTAAAATTTTACTACTTCCCTTTCTTTTTCCTATGAATACAATGATTGTTCACCTTTAACCTTAATTCACTGAACCCAAACTTAGTGTTCAGTTTATCAAACTACTGCAAAGTTCATTCAACTTTTAAAAAAAATAATAATTCACTAATATTCACAAGAAGAAATTCCATCAAATACCTTAAAAAACACTGCAAATAAATTACTGCGTTGTTTAATCATTTAACTTCAGAAAGAAAAACTCGCAACATGCTCTCCGAAGTCAAGTTAACCGACCTCTCAACTCAACAGCCAACTATTGCAACCAATCAAATCAATTTCCCATCCGTTACCATGCCAACATGTATTATGTTTATATGTAGATTTAAAAGAATGCAAATATCATTTCAGGTTCTTAAATGGCCCTTTAAACCGTTTCGAAGCGGTGTAAAGGTTGTTTTATGTGTAAAAACATTTAGAATTCTTTAGCGAAGAAAAGTTTATGGGGGTGATGTAAAGTGCAAGCATTCACACAAGGATAATAAAAGAAATTTTTCCCAGCTGAGAATAATGAAATTACACCTTCAACGTGTTTCCGTGTGTACATAAGAAAGTTACTTATGACTCTTTTAGTAATTTTTATCTCTCTTCTGGATTATCTCTAGTCAGTAAAGAATTTTGAAAAATACAAATGTTTTATGGTTTTATAGTGTTGCCTTTTTTCCTCTTTTTTTTAAAAAATCTTGATTTGTTTATATGTTTTTAGCTAGGTTTATATTTTCAGTAAGTCATAAAAGGAAGTGTTATTTATACATTTTATTGCTATAGACAATCTCTTAACCGCTATTGTGACGTTTGATTCAATAATGGTAGCGTGTTGAAATAGAATAATTTAGTTTAATTGTCACAGCTATTATTTACATTAATATACAAGTTTTCACTATGAGATGATTTTAGAGTCCAAAATTATTTTGTGAGGAGGATATTGTTGATGTCCGTTCCATGCGAAGTTTTTCGCTGTTCTCCCCTCCGCGGTTGACCGACGTCCGCGCATTCCCTTTCACCCCACATCCGGTGGTGGCGAAATGCTTCCCTCGGTCAAAGTTGCAGGGCTAATTAAGACACGTCCGTCGCAGTATATTAGCGACTGCAGGTGGTTTTGCACGTGTGGTCATCATTCTTCTAAAACTGACCCGGCCGTGGGAAGCAAGTCCCAGATGTTTCAAGGGGGACGCACATACGTCACACTATCGATTCAAAATCTATCCCCCTAAAAAGTAGTTATTATGGCAGATGTGCGCTTCCGACCTCCAGATTTTTTTATTAAATAATATGTTCGTATTAATATATTGTTAAATGCAAGTTATTTTTGGAAAAGGGCTATATTTATAGTTATTTCATATAACTGTTCTAGCTCTAGAGTTTTATGAAATCAAACCCACACACGAGTTAAAATAAGAACTAAAATGTTTATTTTTATTGAACAATGCATAGATTATCAGTTTGAGTGGTAAAAAAAAATAAGACTCAGCTTGAGGCAAATGGGATAATTTAAAAGAGAAAAATAAGATCAACAGGTTCCAACTGATATACGTGAAATTAGGTATATCGTAAGCCTAAATCGACATTACTTTAATTTGAATCTATATAAATTTGCGTTGACAGCTGACGATTAATCCTCCCTAGGAAGTAATAGAGTTTTACTATATATATGCTTCCGAAATATCACAAAGTTATATTCACTAAATCATGATAATGTAGAATTCGAAGAAAAAAAGTTTGTTAACACGGCTGAAAGAATAAGCATAACCTCGAAACCAATAAATATGGATTATATCCCAAAATGAATAGAAAAATGAATGCCTAAAAATATTATAATACTATAACTACATGAATGGTTGTTCGTAAATATTTTTAAAACTTTAAAATACCGATTTGTGATTCAAGTTTGTAAGCATAGCAAAAATAAAAGAACTAAAAAATATATATTCAGTTTATGTTTACTGAATATTATTGCATTCCGTTATTATTTGTCATATTTGATATTATTAACGCAAGTTGCCTGTAATTTTGCTGTAATTATTTTAGAAAAAAATTCTTTTAACGAATATATACCGTTTACTAATTGATTATCTGTAATTAGTTTGTACCAATAAAAAATATCTTTCTTTTATTTCATGTCATTTTTGAGCTAAAATGAACTTTACTTGAATAATAAACAAAGCTCGATTAAAAAAAAGACTCTTTTTCTTTACTTTCGCTTATTATATACGCCTTATAATTTTTTACGTAATAAAGATATACAATTTAATAGAATTCAAATGTGTATGGGATGTAATTTCTGAGTCTTTTTATTCTAAAGCTGTGAGATAGATAAGACCGATTACGTTGATACATAGTAGTACTCTTAGCAATTAAGGGGCCTTACTTTTTTACTGAATATTCTATCACATAATTTGATTTTGAAGTGCAATAAGGGGCCCAAAATATCTGAACGCTGAGGCCCGCGAAAAAAATAATTTGACCCTGGTTGATTCTATTTTATTAAGGTGATCGATCATTTCTTCCTTATTACCTGCCTGGCTCGGTTAGAATATTGAATGACGTGGCCTATTTTTAATTTTCTTTAGTTCAAAATAAAAACAATTCGATTTTATTTGTGAATTATCACTGCCATCTCGTTTTTAAAAGTTATATTGATTTTTCTTAAGTAAAGCTTATTTGTTCGCAAATATTTTAAGAAATTGTAAGTGCCGCTCCCAAACAATGTTAATTGAAGTGTATTTTATGAAAATGTGTATGAGTTTCCATTTTCTTAAATGCACTAACTTTTATGCAATTATAATTCCTTGTTTCAAAAGCTTTTGTGTTGCGGATAATTCCTTAACCTGAATAGTTTATGATAATTTCCCGAAAAATATTAAATTGTATATTCCAATCACCCTAACCCTAAAATTATAATTTTTGAGTTAGGAATACAGTTACAGTAAGTTATTATCAATCCCTTAACATGAAGTACCAGGCAGTGAGATCAGGGTTAAATATATTTGAAATTTCTTCTGTTCCTTTTATATGCAAATTGCAACATTAAAATTCTATTCTAACGCCACGAATGTATAAACTCTTACTTTTCCAAAAAAAACTATTTTTCCTTAACGATGTAAAATAATAGCTCGTTGCTTAAATGGTGATGTTGAAAGAGCTTTTTCAAAACAAAAAAATGGAAAATGCATTGGATAATGGCTCATCCTAGCAGATAAATTTATAATCATAAAAGATAGAGGCAATGCAGAAATTTTGAATCGCATTACTGTGTACCGTGCCACGATCTCAAAATATAATCACCAAGAAATTTTATTTAAGCATTTCCGATTAACCTTTCACCTTTCTATTATGAGTCGATTAATTTATTCCCAGAGTTGAATCTTGGCTTTTGAGTTAACCTAAATGACACATCCTCAGAAAACTTTCTTCAAGTATACGCCATGGGTAAAAGGCAAATAAAGGGTCTTTAAATGACGGTTACGCTCTCTAATTTTGTTGGTGAGGAGAAGGTAAACAATTGAGAGGAGAGAGAAAGTTAAATGTCCTTCCTGAGGCTCAAAGGGCAAGCAACTTATCCAGGGCTCTGGAAGAATGTATTTGCCCAATGTATACTTAACCCATTTTGCACACACTCTTCAAGAAAGAATGAAAAGACCTTGTGTAAATCTCATGCTCGAAGGAGTCTGAAAAGCCTCCTGTATGTATTGCGATTCTTCAATGAGTTTGCCTGTTTCCGAAAGGATTGAGGAATTAAAATTCCCTTTTTGTGTTATTTTATTCTGACATTTCTTATCTTTTTTTGATGAAAGGGGTATGTGAATCACTAAGTGGATATGATTCGAAGCTTACTGTCAAATATTTGTTTAATCACCGTGTGTATTTCATTGAGATCAATTGTGTTTAAAGCAAAAATTAAAACGAAGGCATTAAATATTTTTCTTAACATTAGAGAGAGAAAATAATCGAAAACAATTTACGAAACAAAATTCATTTTGTTTTTGATGAAAAGGCAATTAACTCAATGCTTACTCTATATAAAATGCTGTAGTACAAATAAATAGAAGATAAGAAAAACTGTGTTAGGTTTTATTCTGATGCTAGAGACTCGAAAAATTATCTTTGAAAACCCTAGAAAATTCCTTTACGATACCTGCTTTGCAAAAAACTAAAATAATTTAAAAAATTGTGTATAATTAAAAAAAAGGAAAAATGCGTGATTTTTTTATTAATTTATTAAATTTTTTAAAAAAATTATTAAGAAGCACAAAAAGTTCTTAAAAATAACACACTAATTTTTAATAATTTTAAATACTTCAATCACACGCAATTCAAAAATATTATCCAAATTCAAATACAACTTTTCATTAGACGATATTTAAAAGGCTCAAAAATATTTCAAAATTTGTAAACTTGAAATCTAAAAACTATTTAAAATTACATTGAAAAAAGTCTATAAAAGTTTTTGAAAAGTTATATGAGACTTTTCATTACCTTCAAACTAATATCATGTAAAAAAAAAAAAAAAAGGAATCAATGATAAAAAGCTACAGTAAGTTGTAATTTTTTTTTCATCTTCGAAACAATAGATTTCAGAGTTTTCTGGACAAAGTTTTTTTCAATGTTAACTGAAAAAAAAAAAAAATAAATACATTTTTGTTATCCTTGAAGTTTGAAGAAATTGTCTGTATGCAATGAAAATAAAATCAGAAAACTTTAAAATTTTGAATTTTTTAATGCCTTATATGAAAGGAAATACTGTGTTATGTACAGGTGAGCTCAACTTATGCTAACATAGCGTATAATTTAGACAAAATAATAATTGAAGTAGTGAAGATTAATCACGTTTGAATAAAACGAACTTAGAACGAGACAAACTGTGATTGATCGCAGTTTCTCCGAATTCCGGTCTTGAAGATGGTCATCTCTTGTACTGGACTCGATTCTCTTAATATGTGTTATTTAAATAGAGCAAAAAATAAAACTCCCTCTGATACTAGGGTAAAGTTAGTGAATCACTAGGTGTATGCTGCGAATTTCAAAGAATTGGATTCTCTACCAGCTGTGGTTGCTCAGATGCTATCGCTTTCGCTTAAATATAGTCACCCACTGCAATATTATTCTTTTTTGCATTGTGATGTCTGTTTTATTCTTTCTGTATGCGGAATATCTTTTGATAAAACTGAACAAAATCAAAGTATAGAATTAGTTCAAGCTGATTAAATCATTCTTATCGCTAATTAAGAGATTAACCCTTTATCTACCGCATTATGATTTACTGTAGTTTTTGTCATGCAATATTATTTTTTTTGAATCAATACATTGAAAATTAAAGGATATACATAAACAAAATACTCAAAATCGGAAAATTTAATCCATTAGAGGTAATTAATTAAAGATATTCAACTGTAAAATTAATTATATACACTGTTTACTTATAGTCACATCGTTTTCTAAAGTCTTCATTAATATAAAAAAAATAAGACACTTATCTTTTGACATTAAGGTATCCGACTACCCTAAAATTGTGAATTTTACCAAAAATTGACAATTTTTTTTATTTTATTTTATACGCCATCTTATTAGCTTTATAAAAATACCAAGTTTATCATTTTCCGTTCTCTAAACAAAAACTACAAGTGTTTTAGTAAAAGCAGGTACAATTACTTTAAGCAAGATGCCACTACTTTATGCAAGATGCCATATTTTAAAACGAGTTTTACTCGAAATAAAGTAAGTTTGTGCTTAGTACATTTTAAAGTAAAGTAAGTTTGCTTAGTACATGCTAAAAAAGTTTTGAAAATAATTAAATGAAATTTTTTGTGTATGTTTTGTATAATAGAATTGTTTTAACCTTCAGATTTATCAATCACTGTTTTATTACAAAATTTACAGTCCCTTATATTAATATAATCACTGTTTTTTTAAGCAATTTCATATAATAACTGAGATAAAGTGCTCAAGTTTTTGTAAAAAAGAAAATATCTCTTATCCCTTGAAGGTCACTTCAAAAATGAATAACATAACAACACATTAGAATGAAAAAATTGAAAATTAGTTCATAAACCTTTGGTGTAGAATGGGCCTCGTTTATGCTATTTTTTGTAAATTTTTACCTATTTTTCCCCATTTTAGTAATAATAATTTCTTTTTCTCTTCTTAATTTTAGCATATTTTTCTTAAAATGTACTAAACAAATCTAAAAATAACAAAAAAAATCTCCATATCTACATTTTCTTTTAAAAAAAAAAAGTTGTCGCAATTAGTCGGATACCTTAGCTACTTTTTCGGAATAAAAATGACAATCTTCGCAATCCCATTAAAATGAATTCTGAAAACGCAACTTTTACTGCAAAACTATATTCGCCTTCCCTGCTAAAATACTCATCATGTGTTGCCATATATCTTGGAAGAGGGGATTTAAAAGAATATTCCTGCTTAAGTATCATCAGAGTATTCGTAAAAATGGTTATTCTATGTTATTTTAAAGTGAGCGGTAGTTACAAGTACCGTCGGTTGATAAAGAGTTAATTCCAGTGTCTATCTAGTTAGGTGTAAACTAATGCCGTAAGTTGTAATTGGTGAGATAACTTTGAACTTAAAAGGTATTTATGTGTGCTTAGAAAGTACTCAGAATCATTCCTCAGCGAGGAACTGAGTTAATATTATTCGATTTAGCAACAAATGTATGAATGATTTCCCTGTTATTTGGTGCTATACTAACAGCAGAAAAATTGATGTCGGAGTTGGTCTCGCATTTGTTGTCTTCAGAAATGGCGTTGAATCAGAGTACTTTCAATTTACAATTCGTGATGAATGCACAGTTTTCGCAGTTGAACTTTTATGTTTAAACTTTGCCATCCAATGGATCACTGAACAAAATAGTGTCGTCTCAGACTATTTCATTTGTCCCGATTCTCTTTCATCCTTGGGTTTAATGAAGTGTATTTCTTCTCCCAAGAACATAATTAATCGTCGAGATCCAAAATTAGTTTAAGAACCTGAAAGATAGAAACATCTCGATATCTGTTGCATTTGTTCGTTAGACGTACGAATGTTTTTGGCCCTCAGGGGCTCACCTTCTTTAGGTGAGTACGGGTGTCACAATCCGAGGTGCCTAGTGATCTTTTCCTTTTCCATGGGTTTACTGTGTTTGGTAAACACGGGCTTCACGAACCGGGATACCTAGTGATCCTTCTCTATTTCGACCATCTTTATTGTCATTCAATTCATTCTTTCTTTCTCTCTTCCGTCTAGACCACAGATATTAAAACTAATATTTGGCGCAGTATAGCCGAAATCGCTCTTGCGCCAATAAATCCAAAATCACAAATCACGAATGTTTTGGAAGTGAGTGGATCCGATTTGCGCACTAAGACTGCCAACAAGCGTGGAATTGACATTGCCGTTAACATCCCTAAATCCTGTACATACATAAATCTTTTTAATAGAGGATTACTAGAAAGATTTGTGGAGTCTTGGAACCAAGAAATAAAGGGAACGTAAGCAAGAATTTTTTTCTATCCATGAATTAGAGACTATCATACCATCATTTTTTTTTAAATTACAAAATTGCTTATTTCTCACTGGACATTGTAGTTTTAAAAGCTATTCGAACAGATTCATCTGGTTCCATCATCTTCCTACGACTGTTGATTGTGTTAGTGAAAATAATGTTGAACATATGCTCCTTCTATATTCCAAGTTTGTCATGGAAAGATCCTGAAACTGGCACTTAAGGGCATAATATAAATTGACCTCCATATTTTCGCCAACTTATTTCCACCAAAAGTGCTTCTCTGTAAATTCATTGTAAACTCTTCCACAATCCTTCATAACTCTTAAATTTCCTTCTTTTTTTCCTTTAGTATTGTTTACTTTTTTAAGCCCCATGTGTGGTACCTAGTAGAACACAAGGAATTTTGAATGTTTTCAATTTTAAAAAAGTACTGAAAAGAATATGCACAGATGTTTATATAAAAAATCTATTTTATTCGGAATTACAATAAGCCTTAAAAAATCAGGATTTTACCTACTGAAGATATCAAATTTCATCTAATTGATCCTGAACCTCTCTTAAGTGTAATAATTTGCGGTATTTACAGCATAAAATTTTTTTATTTTATTTTAAAGTGCTCATGAATCATTATCAATCACGTTCCATCAAACTGATTGAGGCTTATTCCCATCTTCAGAAGAATTATAATTATTGTTTTCGGTTTGACTTATAAAAAATGGGATCGCGCCATGATTGGCGATTCTTTCTTGAAGAAGATCGAGGCACACCTAACGTCTAACAAAGTCCTTTGTAATTATGAATGTTTCGATCAAATTTAGGTTTTTCAGAACTATTATTTGGGTTTTGTTTTAAATTACGTTGTTTTTCATTAAATTTTTAATGTTATTCCGTTTTATCTCAAACAATGGAAGGTGAAAAAATAACATAAAAAATTTCGATTTGAAACGAAGTAAGAAAAAAAAAATTTTTTTTGCGGGGGGGGGGCATATATTTATTAAATTTCTATGGTGTATAAAATGTCAAAGCTTGTCGATTAAATATCAAAATCTGTTTTACATTCAAGGTCATTTTTTATTTCTTGGAAAAAATACTTTAGACATTAATTAAAATTAAAGACTAATTTTAGTGTTAATAAAAAAAATTTTTTTTGGAAATCTTAATTTAAAAATTTGGAAAAATAAACGCATTGTGCTATAAAATTTGATACATCGTTGATTTAAATCTTAATAGGTTGGTCAAAGGATGAACTTTTAATTGCTCTGTAAAAATCCCGTTTTAATAGCTTTCCCACTTCTTAATCTCTTCTTTATTGTACATAATCTGTACTTTGTTTTAAGCGAAACGAATTTTTGAAAAGGAATATTATTTTTTAACTTTTATACTTATTTTAAATTTGCCTGGAGTGATACTTTACAGAGTAGTGTGCTAGTTAAAGTGTTGTCTTCATTGCTTGACGTGACGTGGTCGCTGTAGCAGTGTGGTCAGGGTCGAGAACTTGTGAACTGCGTTATTTCTGTCGATTTTTCAGTTCGAGTCCTCGTACTAATAAAGCTTTGTCGTGTAGAGCAACCCAACCCCCGATATCGGCCCGTGGATCAATTGGGACCAGGCCGTTCAAGGAACATTAAATTATTTCCATTTTTATTTACTGTGGAGTTCAAACCCTACTTCCCAACCAAAAAAACCCCATGAACTGGTAACGAATGGACCCATTTGTCAACAAATCTGGTGAATCTAGCCTATATGTGAAAGATTTATTGCTGAAGATTTAATTAGCCTTAAAACTACGTGCGAGACAACAATTCTGCCCATGTTCTGGATTAAAATTATGGTGGAATACCCCGAGATTGCAATTAGTGCACTTAAATTCCTATTGCCATTGCCCTGAGTGAAGAGGTGTTTTCTGCAGTGACAACAACCAAAACAAATCAACAGAATAAACTGGACATAAGCAACACACTTCGGTTGTCATTGCCTCCTATTACCAACAGATGAAACCTTCTTGTTGCAAAGAAACAAGCTCAGGGTTCTCATTGATTTATCTTTCTAGTGAGTTAAAATGTTAAGTCACTTAAAACTAATTAATACAATTGATATTATTAAATCGAAACAATCTATAATATAAACAATCAACATGTCTTATGACACACATATGTCTCGGAATAACTCGAGTCTCTTTGGAATAGCCGTTTCAAGCAGCTGTGAGGGTGAAAGGTTGCCGTAAACAAAACGATACGCTCTGACGTCAGCCGCGCCCTATCTTCACATTGAAGAATTACTCTCCGTTTTATCTGCTTCAGAAAACAAACATCCAATATCATTTCTTTTATTCTACTCGCGCTTTTGTTAAAGGTTGTAAACAGAAATGGAGCGCCATTCTGTTTTAAAGATTATATGCCATTAAAATATTATATGCGTTTGATGAAGCCGAGGCTGCTATCTTTATAACGTAGAGAGCCCAGGAACCCCATTGGCTGGAATTTCGAGCAATTATTTCAGCTCACTGGGGGAAAAGTTGTTCGAAGCCATTGATATGGCAACTGGGCAAAAATTGCACCAAAGGTTTGCTTCAAAGAAAAATTGCTCCAAATGCGTATACATATGATAAGGCCTTTAATGGGCCACGGTAAAAGTATCAAACGTTGGCTGGCAATAGAAAGGTTGAGAAACGCTGATGTAGAGGAACTAATGCTAGTGTTTTTGTCGATGATCGAAGTTCTCACCTTGACGTAGTTCGAAAAGTTTGGAGAGTTAGATGTCATATCTTACTCATTACCCGACCAATGTTCAAAATTACGAGGTCCATCGGTAATAGCTCTTGAGTTGCTTTGAAGTGCAACATTGACAAATTGTCCATAAATAGCGAGCTTGCCACGTTTATGTCAAGATCCGTCTCTTTCTAATTTGGTTCTTCTAGGCATATTTTAGTTAAACGGTTTTTCCATTCAAAATTTTTCATTTAACAGTAGATTTGGCGAAAGAGATCTGAAGAGGTCGCCATTGTAGTATTCTAATAATGGAAACGTAATCATAGTCGGTTTTTGTGTATAATCGGGTCAAGAAGAATCAATTCAATCCCTTAGCACACGAAATGCGAAGTTTTACATTTTATTAAATTGTAATTCACTGTACAAAATTTTATCATATATAAGCATTTTATTCTTAAAATATATACATCCCTTAGGCGGCAAAAACTACTTTATTACAAAACGTTACCGGAACTTTATAGCTTTTTTTAGAAATTAGGAAATGTTTTCCGCTTGTTTCGCAACCAAATATTAGATAAAAGTTGCAACACGAAATACATGTAAAACTCAAAAACTGTTAGGGACGTGAGGAAAAGTGATTATATACTTACGAACAACTATTGAAAAAGATGGATCTGATTATAATTACATAATTTTTACTCTAAGGTCCTACATATTTCTTACCGTTTTATTTTCCTTGTTATTACCATACAAAGTCATACAGTTTTCCTGTCAAGTAAGGAGTTTTAATAAATTGATTATTTTCCGTCTGATTGATGCTTTCGTGATTAAGGTGATTCACTTGTAATTTTATATTATAGAAGTGTAGTGTTAAACTTTTTTGCTTACACAAAGAAATGGAATCATCAGACTTTTTATGTAAAACTTAAGCGTTTCTGCTGTTTCGTAGAAAAAGTGATATTTCTTTCGGCCAGTGTTCTAAATTTCGTTTAATATTTCCTTTGATTTTACCTTTCACGATGTTTCGCCTTGCAACATTCTAATTATGGCTTCACTTGAGACATTCGAAGCTCAAATCTCATTTCGTAGGAGAAATCAATGCGGAAAAACTTTCCTTTTGTGTCGGACACTGAGAAAAGTATTCTAAATTGGACGTATTCTGTCAAAGGATTGACCTTCAAGGACAATCTTTGTTAAATCTACTGTCATTCTCGTTTATTGTACTTGAAGAATTGCATTTATCTGTGATCATATCTGTGCTTGTTTTTTTCTCCTTTCTCTCTTGCTGCTGTCAAAAGAATATTTTGTTTACTATTGCAAGGGTTAATGTTTTTTCATTATAAGCTTAAACATTTCATTCTGTGGGGTTTTTTTTTGCTCATATTAATGTGGCTCTAGAGTAGGGAAGTTTAAAAAGTAATCCAGATAACTAGGATCAATAACAAATTTTGCTATTTTAGAGTTTTATTTAATCTTTGAAGATTGTGTTATTATTAGATAGTAATAACCGCATATTTTAATATGTATGGATGTAATCAGTAGCATAACGTACACACTTCGCAAAACCCACATTGCGGGGGGGGGGGATTCCAAGGGACCCAAATCCTCACTGACGCCAAGTACGTATTAGGACTTCGGGTCCAAAACCTGATTTTGTAAGGAGGCCCTAATATTCTCCGTTACGCCACTGGATGTAATATATATTAAAATGGGTGGGTATGATCTTCAAAAGAATATCATGGTAAAAAAAAGAACGAAACATAAATTTGATAAACTTTTTTATTGTTTAATTTTCTGTTCATATTCCTAATTAAATTATCTTTAAAAAATTTTGTGCAATTATATTGGTAATACAAAGAAACGAGCGATAAGATACATAGATCGAAGAAGGAAATTTTGATGACAGTAATAAATCACACACACCCCTGAAAGTGTTGACATTGAGAGGGAAAGGGTCATTTCCATGGGGATAAAGTTATGCACTCGAAAAAGCCCGTGCAATGCCGGGCTATGTAGCCAGTAGCTACATTATTTAGTGTCTATTGTAGAGAAAATCGTGAAGAGACCTGTAAGGAAAGTTATTTTTTAAAGAGGTTTATTTTGCGAAAATTGGTAACCTCTGCTTTGGAGCTACGTATGATGGCTGAAGGCAAACGATCATTAAATCAAAGTCACTTAAAGAGTACATCTCCTGATATAGCATATCATTCACTTAACGTCCATTTCTTTGACATGCAAAGCTCAGGTGTCGTCCTCATCACTTAACCGTTGTTTAGAATACGAGTTCTTTCGCCAATAGCCCTCGTGTAGCTTCGAAATTTGACATTAAGAAGTAGTCAATTACTTAGCTAAAGATCTTGAGTTCCAGTTCTATTTAACATTTAAGAAGCATTCTTGTTCTACGCAAAAGAGTTTATGTGAAATAGGGGCAAACATTCAACTCAACTTGCTTTTATCAATATGTAGCTATATTCATCCTTACATGGTGTTGGAAGTTGAAATTTCTTTTTGTAACTGAATTCAAAACTCAAAATGCATATCTTGTAATATAGAGCAAATCCTTGCGCATGTGCGAAATAGAGACGCCAGACATCGTTAGTAAGAGAGAGAACCTAAACCAGGGGTTCGACAAACCGCGACTCTTCGCATAGATGGTTTTGTGGCTCTTCAGACTTCTGCCTCTAAAAAATTAATTATGTCTGCTAAACCTTATTGCTTATCTATATCTTTTTCTTTTATAATTATATATTGAAAATATTTACCCATATTTAAACATTTATTCAAACGTTTGACTGTCTTAAGACAGTTAGTTACTTTCTGCATTAAATTGTTTTCCATTTGCAAAGTTTATTGAGAATCAGGGAAATTATTTGAATTAGTTCTAAAATAGTAAAGGCCTAATTTAGTGTTAAAAATACCACCCCGGGAATTCTCTCCAACAAAATATTTAGTTATTTACTACTTGTGAGTTCGTAAGCATTAATGAATGTATGATAGATACTTAAAGCCTCGAACAGAACATGCTTCAGAATTAATAGACAGATCGTCGAAATAACTTTTGTATACTAGAAGTCACTTCAATTATTAATGTAAGCATGAAATTCCAGAATAAAACACGCCTATTATTAATACGAAAATATTTTCACGAAGGTTGAAAGTTTAATTTTGAACATTATTATATTTTGACAATGGCTGTTCTTGCATTGAGAAAATGCAAAATATCATTAATAGTTTTTGGTTTTGAACGAATGGAAACTGTTACTTTGAGTAACACTTCATTTAAATAATGGGAAAAATAGTGATCGAAGCATGACAGTCCTGTTCGTGACCGCTACCTAATCTCTCCCCTTCTTCTTCCTCCTAAACACGTGTATGCATATAAATAGCTCCTTGATAGTTACAACTTGACTCTTCTCTCAATAGTTTGCCGACCCCTGCTCTAGACTCAACAGCAAAAATGCACAAACCTTCGTCATTGTACCACTTATGGTTCATTAATTTTTTGATTGTTTTGTTCACCAACCAAGCTAACCAATCGCAAGATCGATCTTTAGCTATTGAGAACGTAATTAAAATATAATTAATAATCTAATGAATTAACTATCAAAATTAAGAATCAGTTCAATGCCTGTTATATTTTTACAAAAACTTGAACTAAATAGGAAAGCGGTTGATTAGCAATGTATGCAGGGTATTTTATTAATAACTTTTTGAAATTATATATTCGTCCATTAGTATAACATAATATAGATATGTGCTTTCTTTGTGCAGTTTCCCCGTAAATCGAAATGTTTTTGCTCATCTTTCATAATTAATATATGCTCTTCAACGATATTTATTAAAAATATTGATTCGAAAGTCATTTGCTGTTTTGGTGCTGTCTATGACAATATTATATTCCATTTGATCAGTTCCGATTTAAGTTCATTTCGGGTCCTGGGTGTAGAAGATCTACAGATCCCCCTAGTCACTAACGGATCGAAATTTATAAGCAGAAAATCTGGTTAAGTCCTGCTTATTCGGGCCCTTTCAGGCTCTTCCGGTCTCCAGGTCCCTGGGCACCTGCCCCAAGCGTCCAGTGGATAAACTGGCACTTCATTTGATTCGTTCTTCAATGGTACCACTAAAGACCTATCATTTTGAGGCACTAATACTTGTTAAATCTGTCGCGACTCAAAGTATTAAATGTGGTGTGGCATCTTGGAGAGTTGGACATCAGCTCGTGTTGTCCACAGATGTTGTAACCACGGTTCAATTTTACAACATCCATTGCTAATAGACCTTGTGTTGCTTCATGGTGTGACTTTAATAAGCAATAAATTAATTTGAGTCGCTTCGCACTGTGAACCTTTGTGACCGTTGTATCCTAGTTGTCATTACCGGACTCGAGGCCGGCATGTAATGAGTTGGTGCCCTATTGCCACTGAAGATCCACCGTGTAGAGGACTTGATGTACGTTAAACTTGTCGTGGCCCAAAGTCATCATGTTGGCGTGGTGTAGAAGCTGAGTGAGTGGATGCCGTCCTCGTCACTTGACTGCAATTCAGAATTACTAGGTCAATCACCAATAGTCTTCATGTTTTTTTAAAGTGTGACCAGTGGCGCACACAAGGGGGGTGTCCTGAGGATCCGGGCACCCCCCCAAAGCCCTTGAGTTTTTTTCGATTGATGATAATACTGTATACATATAACGTAAAATTTAATTAAGTATTTGTAATTAACAATTTATTTTATTAATTAATGCTAATTATTAATTCGATATATTATTTTTTATTGTTTTTTGTTGACAAAATCGACAAAATCAGAAGAATCATTTGGTGTTCTCTTGGTATGATACAAGTTGGGGGACTTTCGACCATGGACCCCCCCCCCCCCGAAAATTTTTTGTGTGCGCTACTGAGTGTGACCGACGTTAATAATCATTCAACACTTTGAATCTTCTTGGATACAGTCCCATCGAATTGTAATTAGAACTTTTTTAAAGGATTTTTACCCTTTGAGAAGAATTCTGACTAATATTTAACTATTATTTATAATCAGGGGCTGTAGTGTGTGATAGGCCAAGTTAATTAAACAAAACTTGAAAGCAATCAACGAATATAAGTCCTTTGCTAGTTATACTGGTAATGTTTTATTAGTAGAAATAAACAGTGTTATACTACACAGATAGTAAAGTATTTCAGTACTGTAAAAAAATGAAATGGTATTTTATTATTTACTCCATCAATTTTGTTAGTAAAGGCTTAATATGGCTTCTTAAATTATATAAAAAAATACTTAGACCAGCGAAAAAGCTTACGAAATGTTTATATCATAGTTAAAAATTTTTGTATTCTTCTCGTATTTCTTTACCTTGAGAGGTCACTTGAATTTAAAACACATATATTAAAAAATACTTTAAAACTTAGCATATGATAGGTAATAAATTTAACTCTTAGACTTCCTTGACTTTTATCTGCGGTCCTGTCATTTTAACTTCTCTCCACTCTGAACAAAACCATAAAAATTGCCACTATTATCATTCGAAAGATGCAACTCAGAGAGGTGTTTGTTTTTTCCTTTTAATTTTAAACTTGAACGCAAGAGGCCTTTAAAACAATGTAAATTGCGTTTGCATTGTAAAAGTTTTCCTTGCGTAATTTAATTTTTTTTATACTGATATACGAACAGTTTCCGTGGTTGTTTTTCTTTTAATAGCTTCTTTTTTGTCTGAAATTTAATGGCTGTATGCGTTTCCCATGTTTACAGTTGGTTGGAAAAGAAAAATTAACTCAGTTATTTATTTATTATAATTTGTTACAGTATCTGATTGGTTTTTGGCTCTTATAAAAATTTATTATATGATTAAATGGTATTAGTATTTAATGTGTTGCATTTATATAACTTTTTTGAATATCGTTTGTTCTTTAAAATGGCGGGATGGGAATGGACCAATAATGCATAGTAGAATTATTAATATTCATTGCGTTACCATTGAGATATTTTCACTTTGGCACTTTTTTAGAATGTTTTGAATCTGGACAGATTTTGGTTAGAAATTACTGAAATTACGAAACTTATTCACGCACAAAAGATATTTTTTGTAAGTAAATAATTTACCCAAAAATTGTAAATTCAGAAGGGTGATATATTTAAGAGAAAATACTTTAAAAATTACTTTTTACATAGCTACTCAATTATCTTATTAGCACTAAACTATTAAATTTCAGAAAGAATTATTATATGAATATTAGCCATTTTGCTGAATGAGATGTTAAAAAATACTAAATTTATTTTTAATGTGTATAAATATATTTGTTGTTTTTATGATATATATATTATGTTAAGTGTTGCCAAATATTTTAAGAATATTTTTTCTTTTTTTATAGGTGAGTACGTTTACACATATTCTTCGTGAATCTGTATTCTATAAATCATCAGGGGTGGTGAGTTGCTGAATTTTTTTTTTTTTAATTATAGAATTTAGCAATTCAAAATGGATTCCTTCGTTTCTTAAAAACCTTAGAATAGCCAAAAGGATACATAATTATTATGTTCGGGTAATATTCAAAAATTTTACTGCGTCTTCAGTCTTAACATATCACAAAAAAAATTTAATTTAAAAGAAAAATTAAATTTTTGAGATAACATGGCAAAAATAAATAGTAGCAATCAATAACTAAAAATAAATAGTTATTATTTTTAAGACTTAATTAATGTTGCCTCCTTTGCGTCAGTTCCTTGGATTCGTGTTAATGCATGAATGAAATCGTATCATCAATATTAATTCATTTGCTTCAAAGCCAAATTTGTAACATTTGCGTAGACAGATAAATGTTCCAAAATTGATGCAAGCCATGATGCCGAGTGGATGATACGGATTTAGATTTTATTTTAAGTCGCACTGTGAAGCTACACGAGGGCTATTGGCGACGGACCTCGTAATTTTGAACCACCTTGAAATGGCTTAAACGACACCTGAGCAGGCACCTCCTTAATTACTTATCTGACTCTTGGAGCGCTCTTGACTCCTACGCTAGAATTATCTGTAAATATCTTGCTTAACTATACAACCTCCGATCGTAAACCTTGTTCACAATTTAATGACCAACTATCAACCATCGACCATCCTCGCTTACACAAATGCCAACGCTTAAGTAGAAGAACATATTTAACTAAATCCCGTCTTCTTCGCGAGGAAAGTTTTCAACAGAAAAGGGTTGTTTAGGGAAAGTTTAGGGTTGGAAATGGAAAGTTATTTTCAAACAGTTATTTTGGACAGTTTAGGGAAATGGAAAGTTATTTTCAAAAAGACCGAAGGTCCTACATACCACGTTGGCAGTGTCCAGACAGTTTTCCGAATACAGATCGTCCCGAGTGCAGTCACTAATTCGCTGCAAGATCGCCAAGACAGAACAGGGGGTCAGGGGTCAGTTCTGTGTCAGGGCAGTTCCTACATTGCAGGTACGTTCTTGTTCCATCAGAGACGTCTTAAGACTCTTTTAGGCTCTGGGCCCAGAGAAATCAAATTTTTCGAGGTTCTGGGCCCCTATGCAAAAATAAGCCCTACTTATCTTTAAAAGTAGACAGATAATAGCATTCATTATCAAATACTGTCCAAACAGTAATTTGAAACAAATGTGAACAACTCACAATCTCAAAAACCTAGGCACAAACCGATGGCCACATTTCGACTAAATGAGTTGAATTATTTTTATAGCATTAGACCTAGGGCTAGACATGGACAACGGTCATCACATAATAAAACAATTTTACCACTTTTGCCAGTGGACATGCAGTTTACAATTCACTGTTTTTAGGAGAATATGTACGGGAATAATATTTGACCATTAAAATTAGCGGTATCGTGATCTTATTAAGACAGAGTCGAGAACGAAACAAGACTCCCACCGAAGGTGAGGCCCTGGGCCCGGACCCAGTTGGAACATGCCTTAAGACGTCCCTGTGGACCCTCATCCCTCTCAGGTGGCGTGTTGTGAGTCTGGGGAGGGTATTCGCTGAAGTCCTATTTGGGATGAGTATTTTATCTTTGGATCTAGACCTTGTCAGTGAAGAATAATTAGTTATTTTACCAGTATTATAAACTTTTAAATGCTCTTGTAATTGCTCTAACTGCCCCATTCAACGATTTTTCCCCCTTCGATTCTAAGCTGCACAAGATTTTCCTCAGCATTAACATTGGAAAAAGAAGTACGACTTAGATTCAAGTAAATGCGGTATGTAGATGACAAAAATTAAATAAAGTTGAAAGGTTGAAATACTTTTTTAAAAAATATCATACATATGCATATCATAGATTCGTGCTTAATTTAACGAAAAAAAGGTAGAATTTTTAATATTTTGAGTTTCATAGTTTTTTTTTTTTCATTTAGAAAAATCTCATTGTTAAACAATTTTTTTCCCCACATTAACTTAACGTTATTGCTTAACACTGGAAATGCAGAAATGTATAATTATCTACATACTTCAATTTACTGGAATTGTTTATTTCGCTACATGAAAATTAGACTTGCATTGAATAATAAAGTTCAATGATCAGTTACTCTTGCACAGTCAATCACCTTAAAATAAAATGAATTGAACTGACACTTTGTTGATATTGGGAGAATCGATCATTCAGTTGCAGTGTTCCAGTGTGAGAAAATCGTTACGGATCATTAACGCAGAAAGCGACGAAAGCTACTTGGATAACCGCGGTTGAGAATTGTTTTCCAATAAATTTCATTCCATTTAATTTTTTTATGATTTTATTTTTCATTTATTTCATTTGATGGATGGTTTTCTGAAATAACTTTTAAATGTGGGATAATTTTAACCCACATTCTGGTAATTTAATGTGTTTGTTTGGTTATGTTGGATTCACATTCCTGGTTTAAAATATTTTTAAAGAAGTGTCCTCAATTTTTTTAGCGAAAAAGTTCATTGGCATTTTTCATTATTTTGCTGTTTTAAAATTCGAATAATTAGCTTTTTAAATCTGTCTGTTTTGATTTCACGATTATTAGAAAATGTTAAAGGTGTTATACTATTACATTTGTCAAAAGCAAACCTTTTTTATGAAGTTAAAACACGTTTTTCTTTTTCAAACTAATTTTAAGAAATTGATGATATCTTAAGAACCAATACAAATTCTTGCTTGAAATTTTTCACATTTTTCATGGTGTTATCTAAGGAGTTAATTAAAAGCAATGAAATTGAATAATTTTTAGTAAAGTTATTTAGTCGGAATTTCCTCTGAAAGTGCAGAAAATGGGCAAAAATACTTATTTCGCAGCTTCGATTGATTGTAACTTATTAGACTCTCTTAAGAAATAATTGAAAGTTTTTAATAAGCTTTCAAAAAAATGTTTTATTAATTTCAATCATAGTAACATAAAACCTATAGCAACTTTTGTTACATATTATTCGATATATTTGTAAATCAAACTTTGTGAGAGGACGTCAGTCGTGTGTGCGTCAATTATTGCAGAAAGAGTAGCATTTTAAAATTACTTAATAAATTTTAAAAATTTTGTTTTTAAAATTACCGTAAAATCCGTCGTATAACGCGCACTTTTAACGCAACAAATGAGAACTAAAAATAAAAAAAGATGAGAACCAAAAAGAATTTTAAGACTTCCTCCACATACATTGAAATACTGTTTATTTTTGGCGTTCCTTATGATCTTAAAGGGTTGTAGTTCTAGAATTATACTATTCTTTTAGAAAGCTTGGAATAATACCTCGAATAAATGACTCAATAATGACATTTCGCCCGTACATTTCATGTTCCTCCGTAAAAAACAGGATGCGCGTAATACGGTGAATGTACCTAAAAATTACAGCTTGAAAGTATAAGTGCGCGTTATACGCCGGATTTAAAGGTAAATTATTTGCTTTTTGTGGTATTTTGAGCACAAATCCCCTGAGTGTATTTTGCATATCACATGTGCATAAGTTGCGGGTAAAAAATTGATAAAAACCAAATCAAAGATTAAAAATTAACCAAAAGAATTTTTTATTAAAATTGTACCGTGTCTCCTTAACATTCCATCATGCAAACAAGCATTATGTATACACTACTACTTCCACCCATGCGTAACCAAGTGCTTCACTTTCCATGCCTAAAAATGTAAAAATCGTGGCCGAAATTTCAATTTGCCTGCTGATTTTCTTTACTCTTTGTTATCGCTGGAGATGAATAATATATTTTTTGTTCCCTGTAAATAGCGAATGCAGACAATGGTCCATCTCGGGTCAGTCCGCACTACGTGACCATCACTGGGGCCAGTTTTGTCACACGAGTTGACACCGGGACACTCGGGGTCGACGCGTGCACACCATTAGGATATTCTACCGGAATGAGAAACGATTTCTGTGCAAAGGCGTGATGGATTCGCGCGTTTGTCCACACCAACCTTTCCGCTGCAGATTGCCTGATGCGTTGCGTAATTAAGGGTCGTTAATCATTATTGTAATTTTGTTTTAGTGCTATGTTCGATCGACCGTGTAGAGACGTGTTCTTAAGTGCAATTAATTTTATTTACAGAGCAAAAACAAAAGTTATATATTATGTTAATGTAGAGGTATGTTTTATTTTCGTGCAACAAATATGTTTTTACTAAGTTTTGAGTTAGAAAAAATTCCTGTTTCTAACGGCTTGTGTTTCTCTTTATTAAATTTCATTTTGTCCAGAATTTCTATTTGTCAAATTTCTGTCTATTTGAACATTTCTGTATATATTTTGTCTTCACACACACACAAACTGATTTCAGAAATTTCTATAAATGACTTTTTTTCTTTATGCATATGAAAAGCTCTTTTTATGTATTAAAAACGTTATAGATGTTGAATTTTTTTGCAGGATGGATTTAGATTTTTTTTCATTTCAAATAAAATATAATCAATATATGTTTTTCAAGTAATATAAAAAAAATATTTTTATGTCAATTCCTACTTAGGTCAACAGAGAAAATTTTTATTTTAGTTAATTAAATTTAATTCATGAATTAATATTTGAAGAAAACTGTATGAACATCAAGTGCATCCACTGCAAGTTTAAAAAAGTATATTTGAAGCCAAGAAAAAATTCGTTCGCAAAACTTACTGGCGACATCTGTTGGTGGTAGTTCTAACTTCGTCAGAAATAACGCAGAATAAATTTAAAATTAAAAAATTAAATTAAATTTATGAATAATATTTGAAAAAATTGTATGAACACCAAGTGTCATCCACTACAAGTTTTAAAAAAATGTATTTTATTAACGATTGAAAATTAGAGCAAGACATGTATAAATAAATATATACAGGGAGCGAGTGAGCTAATAGTAGAAATTGAGTAAAAAGAATTGAGAAAGTACACAATGTGTGTGCCGCTAAAACTCAGAAACGAGTCCCGGTACGATCAAGGAATTTATATGGTGTGGTAGCCCTCTATCCCCCATCCGTAAAGAAGATACCGTTTTTACCTGAATCGACTCCCAAGGGGTGTTATAGATAAATATTCTCGTTTTTGAACTATTAGACCTACACACATGAAATTTAGCTGGCCCATTCCTTTCATGGAGTAGAGATACCCTACAAAAGAGGTATTGCGAAAATCGACCTGCAAAGGGGCATGGCGAGGGCTTAAGGGACGTTATAGATAAATAAAAAATGAACACATTAAAAAAATTATTTTGCATTTTTTCGTACATAGTTTTTTACTTGGTTTTACTGTTTACAACTTAGCTATTATATCAAGAATATAATATTCTTTATTTTTAAAAAAGTTAATCCGTATGAAGAATGGGTACTTCAGCTAGTTAGAGACGAAAAAAGAATTCTTTTTTTCCCCATGATTTCTTGACAAAAGATAAAATACAAGAATGCTTTTATAAAGTGTATTTTACATATTCCTACAATTAGAGTATTATAAATGTCTCTTGTCTAAATATCAATCCCCCCCCCTTCTTTTCTTTCTCTTTCTCTTAATGGTTTTGGTGGCAAAGATTTTGAAATAGTGCACTAGATGATTTGGAGTTTAAAAAACGTGTTTTATTTATCCATATTAATCATCAACCATGATAATTAACGAATTATGAATTATGGATTAATATGTTGTTGTTGTTTCTTATCCCACTTGACCGACAGAAACATCTAGATCAAGTCCATGAACCTGTACGTTTTTAAGCATCAAGAACTGTAGCTGAACTTTAGAGTAGCTAGCTGGCTCTTATGGCATCCAATACAAGCCAAGATGTGGGCAGGAGCGGCTTGGTTCACATTGCATTTCGGACAAGGAGGTATAAACTTTACTATCCACATGCCGTTGAGCTCGAGTATGTCCACTTCGTAGTCTAGCAAGAGTAGTTTCATCTGTCCTACTGCTTGTCCCAGGGCGATTTCCTTCATACCATTCATGTACGGGGGCCTGCCTCTAAGAGGAACTGATATCTTGTTCTCCTGGTAGGGTCACCCAAGGCGCGAAGGCCATTCCAATATGCTGAGCTAAATGCATGTAGGCATGAGGCAAAGTCAGACTTCAACCTTTGGTGCCTCACGGTTGTGGACCTCATGAAGCTGCATCTCACACCCTTCATCATGACTCGTTTGTTGTTATTGATTAATATGAATTAGTTTATAAGATTTTGATGTCCAGAAGTGCTATTGTTTGAAACGATATTAAATCCTGATTTTAAATATACATACATATGTAATAACTCAATATTTATTTAAAATTTTAATCTTATATATTTTTTCTCTAAATCATTCCGAATACCCTAGTTCGAAATGCACATCTCATTTAATATCATATTAAAAGATTTTAAAACCTGCATTTTTTTTTTTTGACTGATTCATTCGAGATTCCTAGGGTAAAAGAATATCTTAATAGTTTACACGTGCCTTACTGAGCGGTTGAAACTTTTCGCTAAAACAATTACGTTATTTCTAAAAATCACTAATATTTCTCTTCATTTGAACATGAATTACATTATTTCAGTAACTTCTTTCCCTGCTTCTCCCTTGTATATAAATATACAAAAGGGATAATTTGCTCTCCTTGTTCGATTGCTCTTGTGCTCAGAGCACGCTTAAAGTAAATCTCCTGATGTTAAAATTATTAAAATAAACAATGATTTGATTAACATCAAGAACTTTGAATTGCCACGACTACAACTACAAAATGAATACCTTTTTGATTTATATATATATATATATATATTAATTTGAAAATTGAAGAAATTTTACCGCTCAGAATATTTATAGAACTTTTTCATACTAACTTATATGAAAAAATTTATCCTCCCGTTATTGCGAAATATTTTTTAATTATTTCATTGCAATATTTTATTCTTCTTTACTACTGTAATGATTATTTAGCAAACGATTGTTATTACTTCTGTATAGAATTTTTTTCTCAAATCCTTGACATATTAGTATTTGCTAAAAATATAAATTATTAATCGTCATTATCTGATTAAATTGAATTTTTAAACCATAATTTTAAAAATAATTATGTAAAAGATAAAAATAAAGAGACTAAAAAATAAAAATTGCATTTTTCTAATTTTTGCAGGTTAACAAGCTATATTACAAACTCAAAACCTACTTTTTTGTTCAAATGGGCAGAAAGACATGCATAAATAAAAAGCGAAATGTTCTAAAACTTACGACCTGGGTTATAAATTATAAACTATCATTAGTAACAAACCACAAAACAAGTAATTGGAAATTATCGAACTATAAAATGAAGTAACGCAAAAAGGCGGGAATCGGCTTCCTTTAGCTGTTCACCTGTAACCAGATCCTGAAGTTAGAAACAAAGGAAGATAAATAGCTCCTAAATTTATCTTCTGAGGAATGGCAACAAACAAATGAGAAACTGAAACAAGTTCTCTTTGTTCGTTTTTCCTGGGCTCATCAATTTTTGTGTTTGTTTTGGAAAAATATCGGGAGTAAGCTTAATTAGTTTCAGGAACAAAATAAACTTGTTTGTATTCAAGATATATATGCTCTTGTGGAGTTAGAATCCAAAATAGCTGTTACAAAATTGTTTTTTTTTTTTAGAGTTTTGGACTTTGTCCGAAGGGGGCACTTAAAATGTAATTAACCGACAGTGTCAGATGATTAATTTTATGGTTAAATAATAGTTTTTGTAAATTTTTGTCCAGTCTGAATTATAATGATGGAATGGTCAAAGAATTACGTATTTCGTTGGGCTTTCTCGTTGTTTGTTAGAATTTTTATTATTTATTTAGATTTTTATTGATAATTAGGATTTTTTTTGTTTATTTACTTACTATTTATTTGGGATTTTATTAGAATAATTATTGGAAACATATTCTTTACGGATCTTTTTTTAATTGCGTTTACTTTAAAATATAATTCTGAGTAGTAGTTTTAGTGCATTTATTTCTTCTACTTATATTTCCAATGATGTATTTTTTTTAAGCACACAATTACATTTGCACAAAAGATTTTTTCTCTAAAATGTAATATTTTAATTTTAACTAGAAGTCTCAGAAATTACGAAAAATAAGAAATTAAATTCCACATTGAGGCCAAGATTGAAATTTTAAGATAATTAAGATTTTGTGACCAGGTTAACAAAAACTACGTAACGTTTCATTAATTACTTTACTTTTGCTATCATTGGTACTTTTCCGTTTCACTGGCGCAAATCTCGCCGAGAAGGCTTTATTGGCGACAACACACAATATACACATTAAAAAATATTAATAAATGTTAGTTTTCATTAGTTTTCATCTATTTTTGATGAATGATCAAAAAGACATTATTGATAAAGGAAAAAAAAAACCTCGACTTCTTTTGAAAATGTATTGTACAAGGTTACCAGCGGAAATATCCGCTTAGCATCGGTTGTATCATTTTTGGCGACTTTATCGCCTGCGCCAGCGAAACGGAAAAGTACCCATATTTCTTACAATTACATTTTCTTAATCTGATGAATATTAACTTACCGAGATTATTTTTATGAGCAACTTTAATAATAAAACTTCCCTTTCAAACTTTAATACATATTCTCCGATTGATTTTTAGTGGCCGCGTAAAATAAAATTTTAAAATGCGTTTTGAAAACTAAGAATTTTACAAAAAGCTCCTTGAATATTCAGCATTTTTTTTAATGTTTTGAATTATTATTTTCCCCCTCTTCACACACAAAGAATACACAAACATCTTAGCTGAGAAATTACAAAACGAATCAAAATGTATTTCTTTTTTCTAAAAATGTTTCTAGACTTTTTTTTTCCATCTGTTACATCTGCAAATATATATAAAAAACCGTAACTAAGCGCTCCTTTAAGACTCGAAAGATAGAAAATTTATAAGTAGTTTCGCTGTGATGCGCGTTCTCGGCACATGGTAATTCAACAGGTAGCTAAGCGATCGGAAACGTTGGATGAAGTGCATGGCAGGAAAAACAGGGTTGCCGTGCAGTGAACTTTTTTTTCCTCGCCAAATACATGCGCAAGAGAGCAATCTAAAATTGAGGCAAGATATATTTGCTTTTTGTATCACTTTATTATTTACACTAGTTAACAAAAAAAAAACTATTTTTGATATAACTTCATACATAAAATTCTTTTTCATAAAATAATTAGTTGAATAATTCATCCAAAATTGTAGGACCTGTATCCCCTTTATCAATTTTAAGATCAAAACATTTGTTTGCATTTAAATTGAAAATTGCATTTATTATTTTCGTTCTTTATTTTAAATTAATAATTTATTTATATAAAAGAGAAATACATAAATCTTTTTTTCTCTGATCCAAAAAAATGCAGTAGGTAAATATTTATTGTTACTGTTGGGTGTGTTGAAAAATGGTTTATCAACATGTGTAAAAATTGCCAATACTTGTCTCTGTTTATGCGCAGTGATCCTTTTCAACTTAAATAAAGCGATTTAATGTCTTTTTTTAATGAATTTTTAACGTTGATAGTATTTATTTAAGAAATTGTTATAGTAACTCAATGGATTTTTCAGTAAGCGTTGGCTTAGTAGTTCAAGGTACAAATATTCAGATTTTTGATTATGTTTTAGTATATTTAAACATTCCCCCATTAAATAATGTTTTTATATGTCGAAACATTAAACGAATGATAATGTTAAATTACGCACAAGCATGTTTAAAATGAGTGATTTCTGTTCCATTGCTTTGAAACTTACAATGATTTGATAAAGAGACTCCTTTAAATTACTTGGTAACTAGAGGCGGATTAAAGTAGTTGGAGGCCCCTGGCGGTAAAAGGTTTGAGGCCCATAGGCTCAAGAGTAGAACCACTAAAATAGTGAAAAGAGTCACTTACTTTAAATTCTCAAAATAAAATGTATTGATTACAATAAAACTCATCGGCTAAAGAAAAATCTTAACTGTATACAAAAAAAATTAAGAGCTTACAGTTGGATTTCTCTTTGGGAAATTCATCAATTATTTTTACCATATCCATTTTGTCCACAACATTTTATTCTGTATATAATATGGCCATTTCTGTATATATATTTGGGCTCGGGGCCCAAACCTGAGTTTGTAGGGGGGCACTAATATTCTTTGTTACGCCACTGGTGGAATCCATCAAGCTTGGGGCCCCTCCCGGTGCTGGGGGCCCCTGGCGGCCGCCAGGTCCGACTCTCGCTTAATCCGTTACTGTTGGTAGCAGTAGCGCACACAAAAAATTTTCAAGGGGGGGGGGAGGGCATGGTTGAAAGTCCCCCAACTCGTATCATACCTCAAGACAACACTAATTGATTCCTCTGATTTTGTTAACAAAAAATAGTAAAAAATAAATTATTAAATTAATAATTAGCATTAATTAAAAACACGAATTGTTGATTACAAATACTTAATTAAATTGTACGTTAAATATATATAGGATTATCCACAAGGGTTTGGGGTGTGTCCGGACCCCCAGGACACCCCCTTCTGTTCGCCACTGCTTGGTAGAAATATTATATACCCTGTGTTTATTTTAAAAACGTAATGCTGATCCCCCCCCCTCTTTTTAAGTAGATCTTTTATTTCTGTGCCCCTTCAAATGTTATTTTTCTGCATAAAAAAACGTCATATATATATAAAACAGTGACGTTTTAAGGTATGGGCCAACTAGGCCCAGGGCCTCGGCCGCAATGGGGCTCTGTCTCGATCTGGACTGAGCCTTAATAAGATCATAAATCGAATAATTTCAACTTTTAAATGTTATTTCCAGTTATATTCTCCTGGATTCTCCTTCTTAACTGGGAATTTCGGACGATATATCAACTGGCTATATGGGATGACCGTCGTCCAAGTACAGGCCTAGGCCTATCACCATACACTACCATTACTTATTTAATCAAAAGGTGGCAAGCAAGCGAGCCAGTTTGTGCGATTGTAAGTCATACACATTTGTTACGGGTTATTGTTTGTACGAGTATTTGACAAAGTATGTGTGCACTGTCTAATTTAAGGGTCATAGGTGGGGCTTACATTTGTATAGGCTCCCAGGGCTTCAAGAAGTCTTAAGATGGTCCTGGTCATATAAGAAGAAACATTTAATTAAAAGAAGGTATTTTTCTTTTATTTTTTCGAACTTGAATACATTAATTTTGCTTCAGAACCTTACATATGAAATTCAATTCTTAATTTCCATACTACCTTCTTCCTAGCAAAATAAACTATATATTTAATAAAATTATTTTTTAATTTCATTTAGTCGAGTGTTTTTTTATGTTAATTTCTTCTCTTGTATGATTTGCTAAAAATATTCGAAAGTAAATTTTGGCAATTTTTAGAATAATTTATCGAAAAGTAATAGTTTTTAAACGTACCTTTTTGACAAAATTGTGTCTTTTTCATTTCTTTTATAGTTCTTTAAAAATCTTTTTTCATTTCCTGTAGTTTAGAATTGTTTAGTATATTTTGTTTTGCGTAATGAAAAAATTTTACTCTAATGAAAAAAAAATAAAAAATAATTTTTTAAAAAAATACAATTTCAGAAAATTACGGCAATTTTTTTTATTCCCCCCCCTCCTCCCTGCTAATTGTATTCTCAAAAAGCTTTCAAAAGTTTTTATGAAATTATAAATTTGTAACACAAAAATATATAAATCTCTTATTGATCCAAAAAAAAACTTTTTAAATAAAAGAAAATTGATTCTTGGTATTTTGAATACAAATTATATGTTGTCTTGAAAGAGAAGAAAGACAATATTAAAAGAAATCATTTCCCCCCTCCCCCCGATTTACTAAATTGATTCGTCCCAACATCGCCAAACTTATAATAAAGCGCCAATTCTAATCATCAAAATGTCGCCAAAATATTAAACTGACGAGTAGAGATTTACTACCAACTAGCCAATAGGAGCCCCCAATGGCTGAAACGTCATCGGAAGCAATGAGATGGGAGGAAGAGAGGGAGAGGGATGAAGGAAACATCATCAAAACCATCAATAAAAAAAAATGAAATGGGGAGGAGGAGGAGGAATACCGAGGGGGAATTGAAACCGAACTTTTTCTGAGCCGTCTGTCTACTATTCTACCTTTTGATATTTCGAGTCGGGCTTTTGACGGCTATAGACGTAGACTTACTGAGCTGGTAGAGCCGACTCGTAGTGTCGGATTGTAGCGCGCTTTTTTTAACATGCTCATTTTATGTTAAATCTAGTTTGTGTTAGATTAATTCGCTTCGATCAAGGGATATTTTTTTATTGATCTGTTTTGGTTGGAATTGTCTACCTGTTTGTGGACTAGGGAGAAACTTTTTCAAGTTTTTAAAAATTTATTTTTATTTAAGAGAGAGAGAGAGTTGTGTGTGTTTTGTGAAGTGCTTTTTTGACATTACCGGCGTTGAATTTTTTGACTTGTAAATATCTGAATTGTGTGTATCTGTGAGACGGCTGGATTACACAACAATGAAAAGTAAGTTTATTATTATTATTATTTTCTTTTTTTGTAAAATATTATGGGTTTAAAAATTCGCTAGTTATCAAAAAACATGGTTATGTTTTGATTATGACAATGTGTAAGAAATAAAATTCCGCCATGAGTTGTCATGTTATGTTAGTAAAATTTATTAATTTTTAAAATTGTTTTTAAAGAAAAAAAAACAGTTTTTCCCCTATCTGTTTAATTTGGCAATTACAAGTTATGGCAAATTTGTAGTTCCTCAATTTTATATCTAGTTTAAAATTAAAAATTGGGAAATATATGTATGATAAAAAGAACTCCTTTGTGATAGAACCTAAAAGTCAATAACTGGTAAAAAAATCCTATTATTTTCCTGTTTTTTATTTTTAAAAAATAAGTTATTTTATTTAATATTTTGGGTGGAATTCCGCCCTTTTCCGTTCATTTAAAGAAAAGATAAGATAAAAATTGCTCTTTTTATGAGGAATTAACCTATCATCTTTTTATGTTTTGTAAATATATGTTTTATATATAAGCAATAGCAATAAAAGTATGGTTGCTATAAAATGTCTAAAATAAAAGTATTGCTTCCAAAATTAATGTTCAAGGCAAAATAAGTTCCTTTTTTATTTCTGTAAAAGGTCCCCCCCCCCCTTTCCGTTTCACATAAATCAAAACTTTTGAAGTAGAAGACTATCAAATCTCTTAAACGATTCGATTGGTATTATTACCGTGATTCTCCCCTCCCCCCCCCTTTCATAATGCAAGAGTAAATTTTTTGAGAAATGTTACACTCAACATAGTTTAATAACATGCTTAAATAAGTTTTCTTTTCTTTAATGAATGTTAATCTAAATTTGAAAAATGACGTCAAAAGTGAAGTAAAGAAAGAAATATTATAATTTCTAGAAAGTCTTACTGTTCCATGGCAAAAGTTGAGGAGAAATAAATTTTTTGCCAAAGCAATTCTTGAATGATATCTTTGGTTGAGAGAGAACATTTTTTCTTAGAACATCTCCTTCACACAGCCCCCCCCCCCCCACTCCAATCATTGTACCTCGCGCTGATTTGTTTTCGTTTATGCATGATTATTCGATTTAATTCATTGTTTCTTCTTGATTTCATTCTTTATTTATTCGTTTTTGCTATAGAACTTTTTTGTTAATTTATTTCGCTAATTCCTCTTTCCCCTTTTTTACTCTCCATATTTTTTACTCGACAACTTTCTTCTTTCCCTCCATGTATTCATTGAGCCTTTTATTAGTTAATCAACATTTAAATGCAGCTTTACTTGAATTACAGATTTAAAAAAAAAACATAGCTTTATTTGTGTAACAGATTAACAAAAACAGTGAAAGCAGATTTCGAAGAACTGAGTAGTAACGAAATTGAAAGGAGTATTTTTATTGTAGTTTATGCAAACATTCAGCTTTAAAGAAGTTACGTTTTTATATGTTAACGATTGAATGATTAATTTTCTGAAAGACCGTATGAATCGACGGACGTATAAAATCCAATATTTAAATGAAATAATCAAAACTTTTTTTATAATACTTTATATCTAGAATTAATTAAAGAAAATATCGTTAATTAATTACCTATGTGAACTCTACAATTATGTTACACAGTTCAAGCGTAATTGGTTCATGTACTATAAACCAGTTATTGATGAACATTTATGCACTAACTGTACAATGAAAAAAATAAGAGTTGATGCATTTTTAATTGATTGAAGCATACAAAAATAATTGTATAATTATTAATAATGTTTTTCTTACTATGATATTTTCTAATTTTAAATTTCTTTTTGTTTTTGTCTTTTGATTAATTACCATTTAACTACATTTTACAAAAATAAAACTATATAAACTCTTCAAGAAAATTTAAATATTTTAGTATCATAAAGTTAAACATCGTAAACGTATATAATAAAAATCGCGAATACGATGTAGTGAAAACGCGGTATCTTATCAAACACAAATCCTTCCAAATCCACTTCCGAATAAAAATTTAAAGCCGGCTTAATATATTTTCTTTCTCACAGGGCTTT
Source organism: Trichonephila clavata (assembly GCA_019973975.1). NCBI lineage: Eukaryota > Metazoa > Arthropoda > Arachnida > Araneae > Nephilidae > Trichonephila > Trichonephila clavata. Next base: position 84,105 of record BMAO01026988.1, read on the forward strand.
TTAGACTTCAGAATATCCGACTTAACCATCTCGGCAATCAAAGAACATAATTCCCCCCCCCCCTGGAGCGTTTTAACGTAGCCTGGAGCTTTTCTGTACATATTTTTGACTACTTCAACTCATTTTAGTTCATGTCAGTCTAGAAATTAAATACTTCTTTTAGAGAAATTCTTTTTAGCGTCCCAAAGCGCAACATGGTAGAAATTTTCTGTTTAAAACTTCTCTATGAATTTTGAATTTCTTCTTTTTGGTTTTGCACATTTTTGTGCGTTAGTCTTATTTTGAAACATCATACTTTTTTAAGAACTTTATACTAACGAACATTGAAACTTTAATAAAATATAGAGAGAGAACTAGCATGGAACAAGAATTTAAGTTAAAGAAATGCTAAGAATTTCGTATACTTTCTTCCAAATCCAAATTGTGTGAAATGTATTTGGAGTTATGAAATTAAGTATATTTTTAATCAATGTATTTCTATCAGGCTCTTAAATGAGTGATAATTCATTAATATTTATTGGAAATACTTGCTGGTTGTGTAACTTATAATCAGACCATGTACATTGTTCTTCGCAACTGCAAATGTAAGAATCATGTTCAAGTTGTTATTCTAGAATTTTTAAAATCTAGAGTTTATTTTTTAATTATTTTAATACAGCTTAACCTCCATGGTGACAACATAATCTATTGCGAGAGTGTCAAACTCAAAGGCTAGTTTAGACCAAACAAATAAAGTAATAAACTGTAGGTGGGCCGCAAAAAAAATCAATATTCGTAGAAACGTAAGTTTATTTCGAATAATAAAAGAAAAAAGAACAAAAAAAAATTTATGCTCATATCCTGACACTTGATATCTCCTTACTGCTGTTATCTTTCCAATTTCTGGAGATTTTTTAAAAATATTTTTGTGTTGGGATATATTGGCCGGGCCGCAAAAATGTTCGCTGTGGCCCGCGGAACGCGATTTTGATAACCCAGGTGTTAAAGCCGAGCTTGTTTAAAGTTAAGCCTATCCTACAAAGTCCAGATATTTGTTTTAGTATCATTTCCATCTAAGACGGATAGTGAAGATACACTATGTCATTATTAAAGTGAAACATTTTAAAAGCAGTATTAAATAATCTATCCATTGCCTAACAAGCCATCTTTAAAACAGATCTTGGTTAAGATAAGTCTTCTTAACCTTAAATTTATTTGGTTTCTTTTCTTAAAAATAAACTATTTAGATATTCCGTGCTCGGAGGAATTTCTAAATGTACAGACTCTATTGATTTCACCCTATTGCTGTACATAAATAGCTTAGAAAACAAGAAAAAAAAATTTTGATATTTTATTATATAATGTTGTGTCCCGATATACTGACCGGGCCGCAAGAATGTTCTTTTAACACCTCTGGTCTATTGGGTCCTCATTGGATATCACTATTAGCAATTAAAAATAAATATTTCAGATCGCCTACCATTAATATAAGCAAAACCTTGCTGTTTTTTTTGCAGAAAAATTGTAAACATAAAATTTACGTTCCAATTTTGTAATATAAAATGAGTATAATATAAACATTGACGCTTGTTTTTAAAATGTTCTTTAGTATGATTTGCACGTTAGATAATACAAATTGTATTGAATTTGAGCGTAATTGAATTAAAATTGCAACCACTTTTTTTTGCGTAAGTTGTTTAAAAAGAAACTAACATTTTTTCTAATTTTTTTTCTTGTCCAAAGAGAAACTAAGCGCTTCATCAAGAAGGGATTCATTTGAGCGTTTAAAGACGCTGCTGTAAAAATTATCGCAGGGTGTTATTACTATTAAAGGTCTGTTTCGCTTCCTCGCTTGGTTTATTCTTTGTGTTTAACTAAGCGAGTCCCCCTCTCAGAAATGATAATGGACGTTGAATGCATGGGAAGTGATGTTAAGCATGGGGCACAAGCTGCCATGGGAGACGTGAGTATATAAAGAAACAAATCGGCCCACGAACTTTGCTCTTCTGTCTCTGTGTGAGTGATTAAAAAATAGGCATTATGGCATTTCCGAAACATTAGGTTTAAGATTATGAAGGAGTTGAGATCCGTTCACACACTCACACACACATACTCAGGTTGAAAATAATAGTTCGTTTCGGTAAATTTAAGGTAAATGTAATTTTAAAAAGCATGTTGTGTGGTGGATTCAGTGGCGTACGCGGACTGCTTTTGTGGGAAGGTTTATACTTTTAAAAATGTAAACAAACAGTTCGAGATGTAAACTTTAGGCTAAAAATTAAAAATCAGTTGGTCTATTTGAACCCTAAAATAAGTGGTGTGCACCAGGAGGAGGTGTAGTCTTCCATACACCTACAATTTTTTAATTTTTAAATATGAGATTATCTCTTAGCGTTTGCGTATACGTGTTTTCTTAGACTTTAACCTTCCCCCTCCCCATGAGAGAGATCTGTGTACGCCACTGGGTACGTTGCTGAAGGAGAAAATTAAGTAAAATTTAGTGCCGAGGGTGTCTAATTACAGTTTAACGATCTTTCGAAGTAAATAGGTCTTTACCTGCTTGGATAAATCGATGTTTTTTTCCCGATAATTTACTCTGAATCCATCATGATAGTGTGTTATATCAAATTCGATTAATATATTTTCTGTTTCAGGTTTGTTTTTGCGTACTATTTAGTTTGAATTTAAACGTAAATATTCCAAACAAAATTTCTTAATGAACATGTTTTATATAATTTGTACAAAAACTCCCACGCGCTTTTCGTTAGAAACTTTGTTTTCAAAACCCAAAATAGCATGCAACATTTTAAACTGCTATCTGTCATTCATAATCTTTATTGACGTGACTTTTATCAAACGTGAACATTTCAACAAAAATGCTGCCGATTACATAACTCCTATATCTGTTTACTTATTTTCTACAACCGCAGATATTTAACGCAATACTCATTGCGAAAGTAAATCAAAACCACCAATCGGAACAGACACACTACATCGCCTTAAATTCATCGTAAAACAGCATATGCAGAAACAAAGTCCAGTACATGAAACATTCTTGCCCCCGCCACATAAAGATAAAAGTTTTTAGTGATTAAAAACGAGAAAGAGAGACCTTATCGCACAAAGCGGAACACCTGAGATATCATGGACCACCGCTGCGTTTTTATCTCCCTGACATAGCTCTATAAACTTTCACTCGCATTGTCTCGTATGTTAAAGAGTGTTGTAGGTTTGGAATGCGTAAAAGAAGAATTATTAAAGTTTTTCCTTGACTGTCTGTCATTGTTGTGGGGGTCAAATCGAGGAACTAATGCCTTTTCCGCGGGTTCGATGCGATAAAGTATTTGATAAGGTGACTAGGCACAAAAATTAAATTTAAATTAAAATGTTCTGTTTTTTGTGTGGAATGCTCAAGTTTATCAATGGGCAAAACGTGGTTATTGAACAATTGAATCTATGAACCAATGCCCAGCATATTTAGGACTACCGTGTAAAATGGCTAGGGCCGCATAGAGAAGGGGGAATATGGTGTGGATATAAATCCCAGTGATTTTATAGCAGCAGTGGCGTACACAAGAGTGGGGCTTCGGGGTTCAAACCCCTGCTATAGACCAACAGATTTGGAAAAAAAAAATTGGCATAAACACATTACGCGTTTCAGTTCTACTTTCTACGTTTTTATGTACTCCCTTCTGAGAAAGTAATATGTGTACGCAACTCTTGGCAGCTTTGGCATAATGTTGCTAAATTTGTGTGGAAACTTAAAATCTGTTTTCAGAACATAACAACGTTTTTATATTGATATAAATTCTTTCCATACATATATCTATTTGTCAAATCTAACTTTACTATTTAGTTTCGTTTTATACTATATCACTTAAGAAGTATCTTTATTATAATAGCATACTGAACGGTGTGGATTATATTTCATGTGTGAAAAAATTGATGTTTCAAAATATTGGGAAGAATTGTAAAATGTTGATATTAGTTTGTTAATGTTGATTTGGGTTTTTTTGTTTCGAATTTGAAAAGATTAATAGGTTCATGCTATACAAGGTATAGCATGAACCTATAGATTTTCATTAATAATAGTAAAAAATTATGATATTTTGTCCCCGAAAAATCAAAGATGTACTAAACATTTGCATCTTATTGCGATTTAAACTTCATAGTTTTTTTACTTCATATTAAAATCGTTGACGCAATTATAATGGAAAGTTTTGTGTGTGTGCTTGTAGTAGAATTAGGAATTATCTAAAATTTGTCGATGTTCCTATGATATTACGATTTTATTATGTAAGCTTCAAAGTATTTTTATAATACAGTAACAGCTCATTACAATTCCTTAAATGCAATAAAATATTGAATTTAAACAAATATTTTTTTAACGTTTCAAAATATGCTATATCTATATACAAGTGTTTTTGATAATATCCCCAATAATATATTCTGAATGAACGTTAAAATCTGCTTCAGCTTTAAAACTTCAACTCAATCATCTGATTTATCAATCAAGAATTCAGCTTTTGTAATGAATTAAATGCTACCAACGCCGTCTATTGTAATAAAACTAATGTGTGCTTTTGATTCTTAACTTTCGAAACGAAGAGTTCACGTTGTTGAATCGGAATGTTTGGGCACAGTTGGAAAAACTATTTCTCTTTCTACCTGTACTCAGTAACTTCTCTTGTAATCCAAATAATTCAACGTAATTCAGTTCACACGCTTTTACACAGCAGTAACCAGACAAGTTGTACTCAAAAACATTTTTCTGTGACGAAAGAGTTAGATTGGTTTCCTAAATGGGAGAGTTGAAAAAGAGGAACATATCTGGAGGCTTGAACCTCTTTCTTCCGAGTGCACTCACCTTAGTTTAACCCAAATTCATCTCAGACGTCCGTTCCATTGCATCCTTTGAAATATACGAGGCTCCTTCTTTTGCAGTTGGAGAAAAAGACTGTTTTGTATGACCCAAACTGTTTTTTTCCACTCACTTTAAAATAATAAAATGATGGTAATGACAGTAAATTCAAAAAATAATAATCAAATAATTTCATGATTATTATAAATAATCATAAATTCGCATATTTATCATTCTTATTATGTTGTTTCATTATGTCATGTAAAATATGTGACATTTCGCGTGTCTTCAGCGAGTGTGTTATTCCCCCCCCCCTCCACCTGAAATTGTGCAATATTGGCTAATTTTGGTTAGCAGTCAGTGGCGCACTCAAGGGGGTGTCCAAGGGGTTTGGACCCCCCCCCCCCAAAAAAAGCCCTTGAGTTTTTCGATTGAAGATTATCCGCTTTCATTGTGACGGATATACATTCTGTGCATTTATTACAACACACCGAATCTTCCTCTTCGTCATCTTTCCTGCTTGTGAGCTTGTTAAAAATATCCCTTTTTTCCCTCATGTAAAATTTTAAAACGTCCGTAATAAATTGTAAAACCATCAAAACATAACACCTTGTAAATTTGTTCATTTTTTATGAAAAAGGAATTGCTTGGATTTAATTTTATTTCTAAAAGTTCTTTTCTGTAGTACTCTGTACTATTTTAGAATTAATATCCAGGGTATGTGATTGAAAATAATTTCTTCGTGTTATAGATTCAATTTTGGAATCGTTTTGCTTTTATTTAGTTGCCATTTCGTAAAAGAGAAAAACAAAGTGTTAACTAATGGAATTTTTTTTCTGTACAAAAAAAAAAATGTGGTATTCATTCTGGGTATAAATGCCATAAATGGTAATATGTTTGTTAAAGAAATTGTTAGAAAGTGTGTGTGTGTGTTTAAGAATTAAATGAAATTAAAAAAAATCTCACGAACAAAGATTGTTTTTATGTATTGATTTTTTTATGGAATGAATGGTTTTTTGATAAGCGCAAAAAGTGAGCTTTCACATACATTTGGTTTCTGAAATTACTTACAAATTGTTTAAGAAGCCAATTATATTATAATTTTGTGAAAATCAGTCCTCTTCATAAAGTTTGCATATGGACTATTATTTTTAAATTCGGTATTTTACACATAATATAACCGAAGTTACGAATTAAAAGCCATTATAATAAATGCCAGTTTTTGTTAGGGTTAATGTGTATCACTGAATATAGCACAATTAAGATTATTCTGTGCGAATTATGTTTTCTCGAGCAGTATGCATAAAAACAAAGAAACTGTAAGGGCCATTCCCTCTGTGTTTTAGCGCGATGTTTATATCTTTATAATGAAATAAAATCAGTGAAAAACGTGGTCAAGAATTTTATTCCATTAAAAATTGCACTAATTCTGTAATAGTCACCTTGTATCATTATTTCAATTCCCATAAAGAGAGATCCAAGTAATAAATAACCAATATATAAATAATATATCGTAACAATTTTGAAAACTTCTATTTTCATTTAATTTTCTTTAACAATCCATTGTTTTCTTATAATACTCAAATTGATTGAAATCCATCCAAGCGTTTTAGTATGCTAATGTATTTCACATGCTAGACATTAACAAAATTTAATTGATCGAATTTCAATTCAAATTGATTCCAATCATTATTCCCTTTGTTTTTCGATAGCATCAAAACGTGTTCATCTTTTCCTGCATTGTGATTGTTAAAACAACGTGATGGACTGTTTAACATCTGTTGTGCTCTGTTGCTAAGAGATCTATTCTTAACATTGCTTTCGAGTCTGAATTGAGGGCCATTCGATGCAAGATGGTTGAAACAAATGTTCTGTGAAAGCCACCTGTGAACGTTCTCCAGTTAATAAATTCTGAAACTTTTGTTTCATTGCTTAATGGAAGTTTAACCTGATCCATTAATAGTGTGTCGAGTTAAACCTGTTTGTATCCAGCTACGTTTTTTAAATTGGAAGTATTTTTAGTGTTCCAAATTACATGTAATGGTTCGTATCGATTGGAATAACATTGTGCCTTGTACAAACTAGCTTTTATATTATATCGTTAGCAGAAGTTAGTCCATCGTGTCTTACTTTTTTAGGCTGTGTCTTAAAAATTTTGTCTTTTCTATACTGTAATAGTTCCATCTCTGTGAATGATATAAAACATGAAATTATTCGTTTTGGATGTGAAATTTTGTAAAGAAATCCTTTTTTTTTCTTTTTTTTTGACCGATTGTAAGACGTATTTTCTATTTTGTTCCAAACATAAGGACTCTTGAGGCCATTCAAAAACTGTCAAACCTCCATTTACGTCGATGATTGGTCCCTAAAATCAGTGAGTAAATAGGTCAGTCTATGAAACAAACTTTTTTTTCATGCTGATCAGATAATTATTAACCTAACAATTTTCTTCACCACACTACAAATGCTCACTACACAATTTCATACTTGTGTAAGTGTATATATGTAGTTATGCTGAAGAGTTATTTTTTCGCTTAATGTGTCAGTAATATCAAGGCTTTGATGATTTAATTGCGTTAGATGGGATTTTCAGAAATGAAAAGATTACTGTATTTGATATCAAAAAAAAAAAATTCTGAACTTAATTTTTTTTTCAAAATTCATCAAACGCATGAATAGTAGCATTCAATAAACAAACGCCGAATAATAATAGTTGAGAACTCGTTTTTGAATTGAGGGTTCAAAACTTAATACCACTGAAGATCCTCGTCGTGTAGAGCAGTGGTCCCGAACCCCCGGGCCTCGGACCGATACCGGTCCGTGCATCAAATGGTTCTGGGCTGCCTATGGAACTTTAAATTACTTCCATTTTATTTACTGTGGTGTATTTCTCTCGGGTTTGTGCGACTTTCTTTAGAAATAGCTTTCCATTAATTTTTTGGTGTAGCAGCAGGGGCGTAGCTATCGCCGTATTTATGATATGGGCCTCCGTAAGCTACAGGGGCCCCAACACATGTAAAAAGCATACAATGTTAAGGAGCCTCCAAGAAGGGCCCCTGAAGGAATTTTGATGCAGGGCCCACTGAGAACTAGCTACGCCAGTGTGTAACAGTATTTGATTCTGAAGGCATGTTTAAACACAAATAAATTAAAATTATTAAATTAAAACAATCTAAAGTATAAACAATCAACGTGTCACTCTTAGGGGGCCACACGCGGTAAAATTATCAAACGTTGACCTGTCCACGGCGATAAAAAGGTTGGGAAGCTGTGTTGTAAATAGGATGATGCACGTTAAATCTCCACAGTCCTCCAATCAATGTCCTTCCGTTAGCATGGTCTAAAAGTTTGGAGAGAAGGTTGCCAGATCAGGTGTCATTCTCATCTCTTGGATGCAGTTCTGAATTACAAAGTACGTCGCCAGTAACTCTCGTCGTGTTTCAGAGTGCGATAGAAATCAAATCAATAAAAACAAATAATTTGAAAACAATGAACATGTAATCAATTGGTTACCTTCTCTATATTTCAATGAAAGAATTGGTTAAGTTGTATTTTTGTAACCAATATTATGATATATTATTGTAACTATTCATCATAATCAAAATTCTTAGCATACTTTTGACTGGTTTGATTTCATTCTTGACAATAATGTTGACATAAATGATAAAATATATGCTCTTTTAGTCGAATACCTTACCAAGCAACGAGTTAACCTCAGCTCCACGCGGAGTTTCAATCAGCCTTTTGATGTTGTTTTTGAATCCAATCACATCCGGAATAGAGTTCATCCTCACATTCCTCGTTCCTGTTCTGTGAGAGGTTGAACATGTAACAGAATGACGACCACATCTGTATATTTGCCCCCTCCACCCTTTTTTATTGCCTTGCCATCTAAGTATTAATCAGTGCTGAGTGGCAACCTCTGACTGCGAATGTGTAATAATTACTGCCAGTAGCGCCTCTGCCTCACCATGGGTGTCCCACCCTTGTTAGTCTTTTTAATGTAACCAACTTCAGGATAACAAGACGTCCAGGGTTGAGGTGGTGATGTTTCCTGGATGGAAGCAGGTCGACAACCTCAAAAGATAGCAATTAATGAGACGTATTTGATTAAAAATTTTGCAGAAAATTAAGTTTTGTTTTCCTAATCACATTGTTTGGAAGTTCGGGGTTTCCGTTCTTGTTAAGCAATAGGTGGTCTTTTACCGTTGGAATGACAATGAATATCAAATAGAACTTGATTTGCAGTCTTAACAATCAGGAAGTAATTGGATGGAATTTCATTTGGTTTTAAAGTGGAGGTAATGAAATGGTATTGGGGTCGTTATATTTCGTATCCCGAATGTTGTGTGTTCTCTATGTTGTATTAATTTAAATAGCTTTAATTAAAAAGAAATATTAGTTGTGTCTATTCGTAAATGTAGGAAATTCTTAATTAAGAAATTGTATCGACAACATCCGGTACTTAAAATAATAATCATTTTCATTCATTTGATTATATAAGTTACCTGCCCCCTGATTCAAAATTATCCATGTAAGTTAAATTTGAAAATATATTGGCATTATATATAATAAAGGTATATATATAATTTCAAATATTTTTAATTAAACCAGTGTGTTTTGTAACAAATTCATTCGGCACTCTGTGCGCTTTTCTATTTCTTTTTATTAACCTCATATTAAATTGAAATCCAAATTTTTACTCGCTTAATTGTTTATATAATAGTGTAACCGTGCTTTTATCATAACTTTAACTGATTGCCCTAAGCACAGCAGAAGCTCCCTCAAACAATTACACATCTTTAGTAGAGGCTTAGTGAGAAAACAACGTAGTCGCTATGAAAATTTTAACGCTTTAAAGAATTTTGAATGTGTGGAACTCTGAGATTTGTCGTGTTATTAAGCGTAATTGTTCATATAAAAACTCTTATTTTCGCTTAATGTTTTGAGGTAACTATTTCAATATTTATGATTGCATACTTAATTGTATGCACATTTGTCTTGTATGAAGTTCGTATTGCAATGTTTTGGTATGTATTTCACAGTTTACTTGTTCAAGTTGAAATAAGCCTTCCTTAACATTTTTCTATATTCGATTATATCTTAATAAATGTACTTCTCAAATCGCTACAGTTGCTTAGATTTCTCATCAAAGTTAAACCATTTTTAGCAATTCCGCCAATATATCCTTAATTATGCCTCTTATTTACGAAAACCACCAGGAAAGTCAATTGAGAAATTCCCACAGACAAAACCATTCTCACTCAAATTGCAATTAAACTCAAAACTACATTTTCCTGGATTAAAAGATCGTATCTTGTCCTATTCCAGACTGAACTTGTGTCGTAATCACTTGAAAAGAATCTGATTACTGTTTTTTCAGTTACTGAATGTTCGGTGACCATATAGCCAAGTGTCAAAGGCTCAAATTTTGTTGTAATGGGTTGACCAATTTTCTTCGGTATTTTTTGTCAGAGAGGAAAAAATTTCCTGCTTTAGGAACTTACCTCACGAGTAAAGTGACTAACTATTTTCCTACTGTCACGCACGCTTGCCCATCTACCGCAGCTTAAGAAAACATGAATCTTTCTCTGTGGGCATTTCTATTTGCATAAGCCCACATTAAGCAAAGCTTGACTTTGCCGATCTTTTGAAAAGAATTTATGGCCTTGCCACCTTTCAAGCTACCACTCATAGGGATTGGATTTCTTTAAGCGGAAAAGAATAGTGGTGTCGTAAACTGGGGATCTTCTTGACATTATGTGGTATTTAAGTTAATTATTAGCTAGCGTTAATAGCCAAGAAGAGGATTATGTTGGCCAATGAAGGTATCAGTACTGAACCGTGTTCTGGGTTGATCTTTTGTTTTCTCTTGCTTCGCAACCATGTTCCTTTTCCTATTTCGTGAATAAGTTAATTCCCTCTCCCCCTCTTCATAACATGTTCCGTTTTCCTGTTTCTAAGTGCAATGACTGATTCAGTTAAGGAATTACCGTTTGATTCAACGGTATTTTTTTCATTGGGGTCATCCCACAGACGATATTTGAGGATTTGAGGTTAAGAATATACGGATACTAATTTTAATTATTTCCTTTTTAATCGTTGGAAAAATCAGCTTTAATATTAAAAAATCTGACCTCATATTCAGGTATTCTTTTTGTATATGCGTCACCAACTCTCTAGCGCATGCATTTTAACTCTTTTATAACCTTTTTGGAAAATAAGCATCATCTGAATTTTGTCTCGTATCCGTGTAACGAATTTATTATTGGCAAAGTTATTAAAACATTCTGTAATGTACGTAATTTAATTTACATTAAAAGATAAACCAGAATAAGTTCAAAGGTTATGTTAATTTATTGTTTCTTAAAATGAATAAAAATATTTATTATGAATAATTTTTTAATAATTCAAAATTTAAAAATAGCTATCATTAAATTTCCATTATTAGCATTAAAATTTTCTTTTGAGTAGATTCCTTTTTTTAGTTGCATGTTTTTACTTTCTCGTTTTTATCTTTTTTTGTAGAAGTCTGTATCCTTTCTCTGTATACCATTATTTTTATTTTCTAATTTTATTAGTTAAGCGCGTATTGACGCGTTTTGTAGAAATAGAAGTTCGTATTACGTTTCCATTTAATATTTATTTGACATAAGAGTGCTATTGTACACATTTAAAAAAGATTCTCAAAGGCTTCACTTGTGCTGTGATAATTAAATATGGTAAGTGATATACTTGGTCAGATATCGTCGTTGCAACCAAGACTGGCTCAAGCTAAAAAGAAATCTTGATGTTGTTTAATTTCTTTTAAAAAATCACATATTTCTTTTGACATTTTTAGTCCTTTTAGGAATCAAATTTAAGATAAATCGATCTTATTTATTGAGCTTAACGATATAAAATATGTTTTGCTAGTGTACATGGAGTTATAAACTTCATAATCAAATCGAAATGTGTGTCACAAAAATTTATAGTGACTTCAAGTATCGAACTAAATTCGCTGATAGAACTTATTGCAGCTCTCACATTCGCCCCACTTTTCTTTGTTTTCCTATTTAATATCTGGTGCAATTTCATCGGCGGAAAACGATTAGATAGTTCCCATTCCAATAAATTATCCCGAAAATTTCTTAAACGGCTGTTTCAACCCCATAATCCACGAACGGTATAAAATGACTCGGAAAAGGCGCTGGCCTTCCACTTATATTTTGCCATAAAAGAGCAAGAAAAGGGAGAAAAATAGAACAATCCCTTGTAAATCATTCCTTGCCTTACTGATAAAGTATACGAAAAAAGACGCCGGTAAAAAAAAATGTTGCATTTCAAATAGCAACTTTTTTTTCTACAGACGTAGTCGGGAACACATTCAACAGGCGCGTGTTTCCTGGATGTTCAAAAAGCCTGATAAAAGGACTTCTGGATTTGAAAAAAGGCGAGGACAAATGACATCAAAGATTTGGCAGAAATAGTGGAAAAAAAAATCTTGAGGAAACGAATGAGAGAGGTAAATAGAGCGTATAGCCCGAAGTGATGTACGCTACGCTAGCGAACGGTGTCAAGTAATTGTAATTGGGTCCATGTTTAAAACTTTCACACTTTTCGGGGAGTTTGCTCGTATTTTGACCGACTGTCGCGCATGGCTAGCTTGGAGAACTGACCTTTATCGAGAGATGGAATCGCAGAGTTATTAGCCAAAGTAATGTTGGATGAGTTCTGCAAAAAAACAAGGAAGAATATGCCTCCAAGTCCAATAACGCATTTCTAATTGCCTACTATTTAGAGATCTTAGGACTGGTTCTTGTTTTTTTTAAGCAAATCTTGATGGTGATATCCTCTGACTAATACGTCTCGTGTTTGTTTTACGCCACTAAATAATTAAGGACACTAGATATCGATCGGTGCTTGTTAGAGACGAATGTAGTAAAATGCTGAATATTTTTAAAATTGGATTTGATAACTTTTCTTAATTATACTCGAATCTTTCGAATGTTAATTTGTGGTTAGATAAAGTTAAATTTGCATTTTTTGTTGTTGTTTTGAAATCGGTGATCCATTATCTGTGTGCACATGTGAGGGTTAATAAACTTTCTCGTTCAAGCAAAATGTGTATAACTTACCAGAAACGTACAAATTGGTCTGGAATATTCGAACTTAAGAAATTTATCCCCCCACTCCCGCTTTCTGATAAGTGAAGTAGCCACGGTAGGGTCAGGTGATAATGGTCACTGATTTGTGGCGGCGTGTCATGATCTCGAGCCCTAATGTCGCTGAAGACTGATGAAATGCTGATGCACATTAAATCTGTCGCATTTCAAAGTCGTCTTCCCTTTGGCGTGGTAGTTTTGTAAAAGGGTGCCTACTCAGATGTCGTCTTCGTCATGACTATGGTTTAAAATTACGAGTTCTGTATCCAATAGCTCTCATGTTGCTTTGCAGTGCGACGTTTATAAACATTCACTGATCTGGGAGTAGTTTGATTAACGCCACTCAATAGCTATTCTATAAATTATTTTAATATTAGAATGAACCGCGTATACCTGTACTGAAATAGTGACTCTTTTTCTCCTTTCGGTTATCTTTTCATATTGCGCATTAGAATTATTATTATTATTTTGTTAAATTTTCCTTATATCTCTTCTGTACTTAATCATGGGGGCCTAGTGGTAAAGGTAACGGACTCGCTGCTGAGTTCGAGGCTAGCACCGATGAAGATCCGCTGTCCGGAAGGGGACGATGTTTAATATGTTGAAAGAGGCTCAAACGTCGTCTCGTTGATGTGGTTTGGAAGTTAGGAGAGAGGGGGTGCCAGCTCATATATTGGCCTCGTCAATGGACCATAGTTCAAAATTACGAGGTCCGTCGCCAAAAGCACTCGAGTAGCTGACCAGTGCGACATTAATATTCACTCACTCACACACTGTACTTAATCATGAGTCAACGAAAAATCCTTTTCATCACCCCTATTCTTTAAAACAAATTTTAAGTGGACGTCATATATTTCATTTGGTATATGAAACCTTCCTTTTCTATATTTATTTGTTTTGTTCTATTTATTTGTGCAATATTTGAATGCTCTCTTTCAATTTCTGCTAATATCTAGGGGCATAGCTACCGCCGTATCAATGATACAAGGCCCTCACGCTTTATGGGCCCTAAAATGTGCAAACAAAAAATTTAAAAAAATGTTAAGGACCCCCAGAAAAAGATCTCTAACGAATTTTGATACAGGGCCCATTCAGGACTAGCTGCGCCAGTGTGCTAATATAATTTCTTTTTCAAAAACTTTTCACCTCTTAAGGCGATTTCGTTCCTTACTTCCGTTTATAAACCTGCATATGTGTAACGTAAACTTCTCCAAAAAAACCCTGAAGCATCATTTTTTGTTGAGTATCGAGGTTAAAATCATAGGGTAAAGCACAAGGGTACTAGGGGAGGGTCTTTTTTTAAGGTGCGGCTTTTCAATGCGTCCCGTGAACTTCCGTATTTAATAATCGTCTTCACAGGATATAGTATAATATAAAACGTTTATTTTCCGGTAAGGCCTTTATTTCGTACGAAAGAGACATTTTTCTTTTCCTTCAATATTTCAATGAAACTGGTGTTAAAGAAAAGATAATTTTTTTTGTTAAGTTATGAATGTATCTGTTCCAAGGCCTTGATTATTTTTCTTTAAAATCGCTGTAACTAATGCCTATTTCGAAACCAATTTTACTCGAATAAAAGTAATAACAATAGCTCATAGATGGCTGTATTTAAGAAATATTTTTGGTCAAATGGATAAATTTGTAGTTATAGTACGGAACGAAACGAAGAAAAAAATGAAAGGCTTATTGAGGGGTTTATATTGAGAAAGAAAAAGTTAAATTTCTTGATCAATTAGCATTTTTTTAAATATCCATAACGGGTAAAAATTAAGAACGTCACTGAAATAAAAAAATCTTTTAATTTTAGCAATAATAATATTGCGCCAATGTATACATATTCCTTATTAGTAATGATCATATATTAAGACTCAAATGTGTAGATTTTTTAAAATTATATGTTGTCCAAATGGGGATTTGTTAGTAAATATTAAAGACTCTTCTCAGATTCTTATAATAAAGATCATTGTCAGTATTATATTACTTGTTTCTCTCAATACAAAGAAGAATGAATTTCAATACAATTAACATAGTATTGTCACTGCCATTTTTCTTCAATAAACCATTCGACTTAAAAAGCAAAAGTAAATGCCAAACACGTATCTAAAATTAAATTCGTAAATCTAGAGAAAAAAATATCAGAACTGCGTGATATTTTCTGCAACTGTTAATTTCTGGACTACGGGATCAACTAAATGTAGACAAAAACGTAATTGTCGTTGGAAAAAACCATAACTTTCAAACGTCTCGTAAATTTTTCGTCTTAATTTAATTTACATTGCCAGTTTTAAATTCGAATTCGGCTGCAGATTGCTACTTCACCATCCGAAAAGATAAAAAAAAATAATAATAATAAATATTTTCAGTCCATAACCCCCTGAATGAGATTTCGAATGATAAAAACTACCATGAGCTGAATCTTAATCAATTTTCGGTGGCATCACAATTATATAGTCCCGTGTGCACTGTTTTTCTTGAATGGTCAAGAGTGTCTTGTAAGGATCTGTCTTTTTTTTTTTTTTTTGCAGAAGATGGCAGATAAATCGCCTTGCGTTAAGTATTTATGGCTAAATGGTAACTTCCGAAAGCAAAAGGTGAAAAACATTGAACATGTTTTAAAACAAGAACCGGCTGTCGTGAGAACCAATAAAATATGTATGTCACGTGCTTAGATATAAGTGTCACGTGATTATGAATCATCCAATCCTTCTTCGATTTGTTCTGTTTCATTGGATAACTTTAAGAAAAATACAAGCGAGACTCAAATAATTTGTTTCATTCTTTAGGATTTTGTGAAACTTTCCTGGTGTTTTGTTTTTTAGAAACATATTTTTCGCTAATTGTGTGTGATGAAAAATAGATCTATCTAATTGTAGGTTTCAATACAACAACTGAATTAATTATGAAAGTTATAGATTATTACATTCCTTGTTGTTTTTTCGAGCAAGATATATGTATATATATCGTTTACTATTTTATTTATCTTTAAATTGTTTTAACCTATTTTTCTCCCGTTTCCAATTCATTAATGACGATTTATTTATTTAACGTTTAAAAAAATGTTAAGTTTTTTGCGTGTTTATTCTGAATTGAGTTTTTTAAATTAGTTTAACCCCCCCCCCCCCTTGTCCTTCTGTTGGGATTTTAACAATGTCTTGTTAATTGGCTATTTAACGCAATATTTGAATATTGTTGTTTTTTGTTTTTTTTTGTAAAAACATTTTTTCGAGTAAGATGTAATGCGTGAAAAATGCGAGAAAATTGAGGTCAGACTTTAAAATAATTTATATATTTATCCATACAAATAATTGAGTCCCGTATATATATTCTACTCAGATCTAAAAAGTATAATCAATCCATACTTTACTTCGTTTATTATTTTTCAGATTTTGTATTTGTAATTAAGAAAAGAAAAAACTTTCAAAAGTGCAAAAACAATCTGAGTAATAAGGTTTCATGAAATATTTGTGAAGAAATGGGCTTCCGAGAGTTTGTTGTGAGTCGATGAAAGAGAGAGACGATCCGTTATATGTTCATTTGAACAAACCACTTTGGTCAGGGGTGGGCAATTATTCTGGCCCAAGGACGAGAAGATACCAGAGGGTCGCTTCTTTTTAAAATATTTGCACTCATTAGTTAACTTTGCATATCAGAAAGGTATAAATTGTACCATAAAACTAAATAAATGAAACAGATGCAGTTTTATTCAATTTATTTATTGGGTTAAATATATCTATTGCTGCAAGCCAGTAGTGAACACATAAATTTTTAAAGGGGGGGGGGCAGGGTCGAAAGCCCACCATTCTCGTACCATGCTCCAATACGTCACCCAACATATTCTTTTGAATTTGTCGATTTTCGGAAACAAATAACAATAAAAAAATTGAATAAATAATTAGCATTTTTTAATATTAATTATTTATGACAAATAACTAATTTTAGTTTACGTACTATATACATAGAATTGTAACCAATCGGAAAAAAATTAAGGGCTTTGGGGGGGGGAGTCCGGATTCGAGACCCCCCCCCCCTTGTGTGCGCCACTGCTGAAAATGCAATTAATTTTAGAATAAGTTAAATGAGACAGATACATTCAATCACACTTTTCCAAATTTTTTTAAAATCGGGAATGAGATAACTTGTTGAAATTCTAATGACCACTTGTAATTTAATGTTAGCCCACTTGCATCTAAATTAACTCTTGTCGATTTTCACGCAAAAAAAATTTAGCTCACAAAATATATGTTGACCCATTGAAAAAACTGTCTTTAGGAGCAGAAAATAATTCTTTTCGGGCCGTTATTTTTCCACCCCTGTCCTAGGTAATTTAATACTTCTTTTTCATCTTTAAAATTTAAATACGTTCTCAGTGATATACGATTTCAATTATTATTTTTAAATGTTTTTTTTTTTTCATCCATGTGTCATCTCATTGGCAAATTGTGTTAAAAAATCATTTTTGTATTATTTATTGAAATTAAATTTTTATAGTAGAGAAAATAATTGATTGTACTGAAATATATTTGAGTGTTTTCAAATTCATTACCAAATGCCAAGCTGTAAGAATTTATCCAAAACTTCCTACTTTCAACCGAAGAGAACGATTTTGCAAGATCTTTGCCTCTCTACACCGCAAAGTAATTGTGGGAAACCCCTTTTTGCGGTCATTCGGTCAAATCCCTAGGTAGTCCGAACTAACTTTCTCGGTGATGGTCATCTTCACTTCTACCTGTTTTCACTTGACCGTTCGGTGCTTACTGTCCACTCTTTGATTAAGCCACCGGAGAGTTGTCAGATGACCTCTATTCGAACGCAGGGAAGATGAGCATGTTCATTCCTTCGGCTTGACCGGCTCTGCAGCTTCCCACATTGTTATTAAAGTGCCTCTTGTGTGTTGAGTAATTTCTCTCTGTGGGGATGGATGTCTTGGGTTGGCGGATGTGTTCAACTAGGTTTTATTTTATTACTTGTTTTTCTGCCTTTTTTTTTTTTTTTTACTGTTTTTTCTATGATGGATCTTTTTCAGAATGGCCGCAAAACATTTCACTTTCTGTCTGTGGTATGCGTTGTTGAAATTAATAATAAATTTTAATATTTCAGTGTGTTTAAACGATTGCATTTCACAGATTAAAATTATACATGTTGTTTTTTTAATTTCGTACGTTACGGTTATTTTCGTTTAATAATTACAAATGGGATTTTAATTCGGAATATTTTTTTTATATCAAAATACTCCAACATTAATATTATATTTTGGCTTCGCTATAATATGGAGCAGCGGTTGCCAAATCTTAGAACTCCGTGGACCACTAAATGTATAATTTTATATCCGGGGAACCACTAATATGATTGACAACTATATGGCTGACCACTATCGCTATATTGTCACTTATTACATCTCTACTTACATTTCCATCCAACTTCACGAAAAACGAAGAACAGACTGGCAGCACAAAGCAATATCCACAAACCAGTGGCGCACACAAGGGGGGGGGAGTCCTCAGGTCCGGACCCCCCATAGCTCTTGATATTTTCCCCGATTGATTATAATCTTATGTATATAGTACGTAAAATTTGATGAAGAAATTGTTTTAATAATTAATTAGTGCTAATTATTTATTCAATAATTAGTATTAATTATTAATTAATTTTTTTATTGTTTTTGTTCCCGAAAATCGACAAAATCAAAAGAATATGTTCGGCGGCGTATTGGAACATGATGCGAGAATAGTGGACATTCGACCCTGGAACCCCACCCCTGAAAAATTCCTGTGTGCGCCACTGCCACAAACTGAAGTGTTATGCCACCAATTTACTATGATGGTCAACTCTCACTGTTAAATATCGCTACATGCACCTGCAAAAGTAGCTAAAAATTCCTCAAATTCAGAAGGAATTTCGCTAAAAATAATAGCTAAATTTATATTCCATGATACGCTTTGTTATTCGTCATTATTGAAATTGAATCTTCATAAAAATACAACTGAAGTCCCATTTTTTCTGTGGGGACCATCGAAACTTTTTCATGGACCATCGGTTGTCGACCGGTACTATAAAGAATCATTTATTTTATCATACTACTGTTTTATCCGAGTTGACGTATTTTTTCTGGTAAAAAATGTGTTTCGTATTTCTTCTCTTATACAATAATGCAAAATGAACTATTCCTTTACATGTTGAAAAAAATTGATTATTTAAAGTTTTTTTTTTTTTGAAATTTTAGAAACTTTATATATTATAACTAAATGTATGTATTATATATAGAGAGAATGTGTGTTGTCCATTTTTATTAAAATTGAGGCATTTTTCTGTCAGAAATAAGCTCCGTGTTTAGTGCAGGCTCTCATATTTTTGTCAAAGACAGCTTTTAAAAAAATCGAGATTTTAATGAATTTTATATTTTTTATTTCTTTTTACAGTTTTTAAAAATTTATTTTGAAATGTTACTTCGCTCACACACAGTACACATGACTAAAACTGATTGTGTAAGTATCAATATTTTAAACAATTATTTCAAGTAAAATTATTTCGCGATTGTTTTTTCTTAAAATATTTTTTTTCTTCATTATATTAAGACTAGAAATATTGTAGTACAAAAGTAGAAAATGATTTCTTTCGTGCTAATAATCAATTCGTGTTTCGTAAGCAAAATATATTTCGTAGAAGAAGAATTTAACTAGTTTTTGCAACATATTCAAATTGTTCTTGTTTTGCTTATTCAGTATCAGGCGGGAAATTGAACCATTAAATATTAATGACATGTAAATGTAATGATAATTTATTATTCATGTATATTTCATTTGTGTCGGTAATCGTATCGAGAGTATAATTCTACATTTGATATCAAACATTCCTGATGTAATCATAAATTAAGCAATTTCTTGTATTGGGGATACTGGTATAAATGAAAACGTTTTGATACTTTTTTCAAATAATATTTAAAAGAACAATATCACAACCTTTTTTTTTTCCCACACCATTTTTCTTAAACTTTTTAAAATTATATTTTCGAGTGAAATTAAAAATCATCATTCTTTTGTAATAAATACCAATCTATTTTATTATAGTTACTTGGGCTTATCTTTTAATCTTAGGAACTCTTCTCTGGTTAAAAAAAATATATCGTTTTATCAATAATATTTTTACAAACCAGTCTGTACTTAAATTTGTTTCTTATTGAATTTAAATAACTAAGTCGTTTCAGCTGAAATGCTTGTATTAATGTCAACACTGTCATTTACAGACTTAGAAAAAAAATTTCTGTATGCATATTTTTGTTTAAAAAGTTTCTTTCAAAAAGAAAATGTGCTTCAATGGTTTGAAAGTGACATTTATTCAATAAATCTGTTTTCTCACAAATTTGGGGTAGAAAATATTGGAATATTTCTTTCTGTTCTATTTCTCTTTCTATGTAGTACAGGTGTTTGATACATGTAGTCTTTTGTGCTTCGTGTGATTGTCATTTTCTTGCCAAACACTCACTAACCAGCAATCGTTACTTTGCAGACAGTGTGTCGCTACATTGAATTCATCTTTTGACCTTGAAAGCCGGCAAGTTACAATATGAAGCACACACATGCCACATTTTCTTGTCACCATAAAGACTTCGTCTATTACTTGTCTTTTTCATCTGAAAATGAAATTTCATCACCTCATATTGTTGCAGTCTACGAGGAAAATAACTATAAATTTTAATATATATAGATAGTTTTCTTACTTTACTAACTATATATTACTTTTATGATGAAAATTTGTAGATTAATTTTAATAAAGTATTTGTTCGAATCAGAATAAATAAAGCATTTTATTTGGATTAAATTGTGTTTAAAAAAATATTACGATGGTTTTCTGAAATGGGATTATGAGATTTCAGAATTCTGAAAGATGTTTTTTAAATGAATTTTCTTTGTTCTTGTTTGTGAATGGAATTTCTTTTAATAGAAAATAAAATAAAGTTCTTTTTAAGTGTAATGGTGGATCAATTAGTTTTGCATTATGTATGTAATAAAGTACAGCATGTTCTTGTGAAAAACAACAGACAGGTTTTTATTGATAAGAATGTACAAAATTTAGCAATTTGAGATCATCTTCGATTTTCGAAATACTTCAGTAAAAATTAACAATAATATTGTGTTTTTACTGAATAAATTAATGTTCTACAGTAACACGAAATTTCAACATTTTTCTGGTAAATTTTTTTAGAAGCCTATAACACATACTAGGGTATAAGTATTGAATAGCTTTCCTTAAATAAAAAAAAAATAATTCTTTTTTCAAAGAAAGAAGAAAGATGGGTGTCTAATACAATATTTAGTTCTCTTATAAATATTGTATCGAACTTCGTTTCGTAGTTTTTACTGGAATGCAGATTTCAATATCCCTATATAAGTAAGAATCACAAAAAAATGCTTATTAAAAGTTATCTGTATAAATAATGCGAAGTTAAACTCAATCGTTATTGATATACTTGTCTTTTTAAAAAAGTTATTTGGTGAAAGTTTTTGAGAAAAATAAAAACTTTAGAAAAAATCGTTTGGGGAATATATTATTAAATATTGTTCATGATAAAGAACAAAATCTTGTTTTAGTTTAAAAGAAAAGGCAATAAACCAAATATATTTGTTTTATTCAGCTAATTTGTTATGTAAACTTTTTAAAAAATTTCTCGATCAATTAATAAATATACCTTTTGAATTTCTCATCTACTTTCTACTCTATTCTTTTTTTTTTTAATTTTTACTTTGCCATTTTGGTAGCCCATTTGATAAGTCTGAACTTACGGTCAGTTCAAACCACTAATCAATTGATTCGTGAATCCCTAAAACTATTGGTGTGTGATTTCTCATTCTTGAAAACATATGAAATAATTAATGTAGAATCTTCTCAAAGCATAGTTATTGGAAAAATCTATTTCATGCCAACATTAATGAATACAAGTCTCGCAAATATCGCGCTTATATACTTTTCCAAACTGAAAACAAAGTGCTTTATGTTGTACGGTACGTTTTCAAATGCACTGAATCATTTACACGGTGCAAACACATCAACGGACTGCAGTATCAGAAGAAAAAAATGAACGATCAACACGAACTTGTTAACTTATTGACCCTTTATCTCGAATATCTTCATTACAAACCCAGTTTTACGAATTGAAAAGACAGATTAACGAGAGAAATTAAAAAACACAAATAAAAATCCACCTCATTTCTCGTTGTATTATCTTATAACTGGGCGTGATTAGCGCAAAACAATGTAAATTATGTTGCTTTACAAAAGAACGACCGGGGTCCATTGTTTTTTATTCTAAAAGGGTTCCGTTTAACAATATAAGCGTGCACAAAAATGCTAGGGTTCTCCTATTTGGGTCATTGGGTAAAGTAAACCCATCAAGAGAGTGAGTGGTGTTGGAGATGTCACGAGGAAGCTTGAAAAAGTTTTTTTTCTCTCTTTCTCTCTTTTATTTGTTATATATCGTTAAATATAGACCACACCCGCGTCACACATGGAATAAGTATTTGTTGAAGCATCACAATTAAAAAAGATGTTTTTGTTAAAGAGAATATTTTTTAAATATTAAAAACTCAATTGTTTTCATGTGAAAGAATAGGGAGTATTCTATGATTACAAAAATTGGGTTTTTGTTCTTGGGTGTCGAATATTAACTGTGTATTCTTATAATGTTACTCGAAATATTTAAACAATGCATTTTTAGAGTTTCATAACTAATGTGCTAAAAATAACTGAATATTAACCGAGATTTGGTACAAGTATTTGGTACATTTAAATAACAATTTTCAAAAATAAATTTCCGTTTAGATATTTTAGCAGAAATAACATCTTTTCCCCCTAGAATTAAGAATCTAACATGCCACACATAAAGGATATTTAAATATGAAATGAGGTCCTTGTATTGTTCGAGATATTTTTACCATTACTTTTCTCTTTTTCCTTCTTTTTTGGAGTTAAAGTTCTAAAAATAAACGAATGATTAACTGTAAAGTGGTATATAAAATATATATCTTAGAAGTATTTAAACCAAAATAATTACTATTTTCTCTTCCCCCCCCCCTCATTGATGGAGAATAAATGAGACAAACATTTCAAATTTAGACGAAAATTTTGCACATGAGTGCATTTTTTCTTGGAAAAACTTGTCGCTTTTCGTAGAAAAATCCCACATCTTTTATACCTGTGTAACCAGTTTTTAAAACACTTTTTACTGTAGTTGACGTCATCATGCAAATTTAACATGCTATGAAATGATGGGAAGGTTGTTGAAAATGCGTACAGATAAAAGGTGATACTTTCTTATTGAAACGCAGTTTTTGATATTTCTGGTGTGATATTCTTATTTCTTGATTGACAGTTTCTGTCTTAAATTTAATTTTTCTCTTACAAATATTTCTTGTTTAGAAGTACTATATTTTCTACTTTTTTTAATCATAAATGTGTGTTTGGGGGAGAAATGTTTGTTATGGGGGGGGGAAATAAAATTTTAGAATTCTTTTTTAATAATTATAAAAAAAATTCTTAATCTTTCTCGCCTAATTTAAATTTATCGTCTGTCAATATTTCAAGCTTTTCTCCTTGAAACCAATAATATTTCTACAAATATTTGTTCTTAATTATTACTATTTTTGTCCTCATAGCTGATTGGGTATTGTAAATATTAAAAAAAACTTGATTTATACATAATTACATAAACATAAAGGAATTATTAAAATTTAGAAAAAATTTATTAAAATTATATTAGTATTTTTTATCGAAATTTACAATAATTTTCTGTGTATTCGAATACTTCTTTATATTTTTCTTTAAATAACAGATATTAGTTGCAATTAAACCAAATAAAAATTATTAATCAAATGACTTTCAGTTATGTGGCTTAGGCTACTTCTTTCTAATGTTGAAAAATAGGATTGAAATTTCAAAGTATACATATATAGAAATTATAATCATTTTTAAGAAGGAAAAATGCTTCAATACTAATATCGTCTGGTTTTCACTAACGTATACAAATCATTATTTTGTTTATATATATTACTGAATGGAATTATTTCTTCATTTCCTTGCATAATAAAACTTTTGTTATGAGAATTTTACATTAATTTGCATGTTTGATAGTTGGATCTTTTTGTCATAAATTTTCGAACCTGTTTAAATTATTGGCCTGCTTGACTCAAAAAATTGTCCCGGGAAAACGTACAATTCAGTGTTAATCGAAGACAACTTTAATTTTTCAATTCGTGTTGAAAATCCCCGATTTTCCACGTCTTAAATTGCGTGTCCTTCACAATTATATCGTTTTTCATCATACTGTGCAATACAAATTGCCCTTAACACCTTTGCCCTTGCTCCTTCAGAAATATCTCAACCGGGAAAGTCCGCCATCATTTCTAAGGTGAAACGAAAACATCTTCTTGTGAAGAGGGGGACTCCACTAACTGGATTTGGGATGAGTGGGATCCCAATCTTCATGTCTGCTGGAAGACGAAGGAGGGGAGGTAAAAAGGGGTAAACTAAAATAAAAAGCGTGGGCAATGGGACAATGACACACCTTTAGTGGGCCAATGGCGAGGCGCCTGACGATTTTTTTTAACTTTGTTTTTGACAGTGTTTCTGTATGAGTCATTTTCTATTCTATTATTTTTTTGTATACATCCGTTCTATCGTAAATATAAGTTTTCAAAGATTTTCTCTTGTGATTTTTCTGAAGGGGGTTGCGGTTGTTGAGTTTTGTCCGTTCTTAATATGACGCGAGGTATTGTCCTCTGGGTCGTGTTTTTTATTCTATTGTTTTTTTATAACCTTGGAGCTGTAAAGGGATTTTTTTATTAGTGTTCGACGTTTCTAAGGAAATCGAATAATGTCCCCAGTTTGTTAATTGTTATTAATTAACTCCATTCATAATTCAAAAAATAAATTAGTTCTGATGTTAATTTTTTTTTTAAAAAAAAGAAAATCCTATCTATGTGTTTTATGCCTTTTTTAATGTTGAAATGAAAAAAAATAGGTTTGTTTTCTTTCGTTCTTTTTAATACATTAAATAAATAATAATATTTTTTAATACTAAATTGCCAGTACCTTATCTGTTTATAATTACGAATAAGAAATGCACATTAGATAAGAAAAAAATTGCTTAAAATTTTTGTCATATAGTGTTAAACGTAAGCCAAACACAGCACTTAAAAAATTTGTTTTAAATTATAAACGAAGTAGTTTAATTTTGGTTTCCGATTTCCTCTTTATAATAAATACTATAACAATTCATTTTCACAGTCGTAATACCGTTAAAATACTTTTTTTTAAAAAATTAAACAAAAATAAGGTTCAATTCTTTAAAGACCTAATTTTTCTTTACAGAAGCCACAAACATGTTTGTTAAAAGTTTCCAATTATTATTTTCCAATCACCGCAAAAATCATTTTCCCATTCATTGGAACTACATAAAGAACGGAAATGCGATACAACTGTCTCATGCCAACTGCTTGTCATTCAAATAGGCCAATTAAATTCAAGATATGGTGTCAATTTTTATTAATATGTCGGCATATCTGTTATTCTTTTCTGTGTTTCTTCTTTTTTCCTTGTCGTTCCGTCCATTTCTCTTTCTTTTTCTTTTTTTCTTCTCTCTCTCTCTCTTGCCTCTGTTCTTGACCTGAATACGTTGAAATCGGGTTATTTAGTTTAAAAAGCAAAGAAAGGAAAAAACAAGAAGGAAACAAAATGCATAATAACAATTTTTCACTTGTGAGAATTACATATATTTTATTCATGGACTCCATATGATGGAAAGTTTTACCATTGATGCTCCACGTGTTTGAATAGGCTATAAACAGTGCCTACTCGCAACGAGGTTATGTTCCGAGCTTCAAGCTATGCCACTGACCGAATTTTTTTTCAAATGAAGTTTTGTTCATTGTTGATGCTTTTTGAACGTACTTTTTGTCAAGGGTTCCATCAGTTTTCTCTGCCTTCCTTTTTTATAATTATTCTATTTAGGATATTATAATGTATGTTTATGTTGTATTTTTAGAAAATATTGTGTTGTTCCCCCATTTTTTTTCTTTTTTGACCTTTAGGAAAGTATAGCCCTAGTTTTCTTTTAGCGTTACTTCTCAATTGTTAATGGAAATGCTACTTTAGATTTTTTTATAAAAAAAAAAAACAATTATGGCTTTCTTTATTTTGTCAGAGTCTGTACCAGATTTGGAACGGTTATGAAAAAAATCTGTTTTCTTACAAATTAGTGACGTTGTAGGACTTTTGTATTCATTTACTACATCCCCCACATGTTTTAGCATGTAACTTTTTATATATTCGCAATTTTTTCCCTTAACGTATAAAGTGAAAATTTAATTTCAAATCTCAGTATTTAGAAGACTATAGAATATGGAATCTTAAGAAGAGAAATCAGAAAAGACAGAAGAGACATTGGTTTAGTCCGAAGAGGAACAAAGTAATAAAATAGGGTTCTTTTTATTGAATAATGAATAACAATAAAAAAAATACTCGGGTTAGAGTATTTTTCTCGCTAAGAAAGTGTTTCGAATCAGGCTTCTATTTTTTAACACTACGCAAAGCAAGCCTTAAAATAAATAAATTCGTTTTTTTTTAAACCTAAATTTAATTGTATGAGTGAAGTAATTCGTTCCTAAGTGTGTAAATCAGTCAGTATGAGAAAAATGAAATAATATATTGAAAATATACAAGTGTAACTAAAGAAATTAAAGTTGGTTGAATTGATTTATAGAATATTGTGATGATTAATGCATATTTCCTATTGAATTCCGTTAGAATATCTCAGTCTGGAAATATATAATAATTATATAAATGAACGAGGGGGGGGGGAATTGTTATGATATTGATCTAAAGGGAAAAAAATTGCCAAATTTACTATAAACACATTTCAAGCCAGATTTTTAAAAAAAATAAAACCTGTAACCTATAACCTATTATTTCTAAATGACTGGGAATTTTGTGTGTAATTTCCTGAAAATATTTAATATTATACATATTCATATAATGAATTGAATAAAAGCAGTGACGTACACCGACCTTTCTTATGGGGAGAAGGGCTCTCTGTGGCAAAAAATTAAAAATTCTTTTGATCTATGAGGAGGGGTAAACCCCTAATCCCCTCCCACAAACGAAAAGTTAGGCATCTTATTTTTTAAAAATGTATTTATAATGGTGAACAGTACAACCAAGGAAAATAAATGAGTGTAATTCATTCACATCATCTTAACATAGAATTAAACACTTTTCTTTTTGGCTTTATAATTTGACCTTCAGAAAACAGCTTGTATTTAACAAAAAAGAACGCGTGAGGATATCACGTTTATCGCATTTCGCAAATTACGAGTTACTGATTTTTAAAAAAAGCAGCCAATTAAAACTCTTTGTCCCATGTACCTGTGAACTCCACCCTCTGATTGCAAAATGTGACGAATGCCACAATCAGTTGCAGACAACAAGACAAGGTTTTGTCGTCCTGCTTTGCATAATTTCCAATCTTGTCCTCTAAATAGGTTTCTTTTCATCGTTGTTAAAAATGAAAGCTGTGTGGTGGGTTGGGGTGTTTGAGAGAAATCGAGTATTGGAATTAAATTCGAATCTGTATTTCTTTTTTAAAGATTTCTCATACAAGAACTTATTTTGTTTTGTTTTCCATTGTTAATTGTATTGTTACTTTTTTAATGTTCAAAATAGATAAAGAACACAGTTTGTTTTATTTTCTTTTAACATTCTTATTTACAATATTTTTCTATTTTTATAAATATTTGTATGTTATTTTTATGAATGTGTTTTTTTTAAAAAAATACCACAATTTTTTCATTTTTAAAAAGGAATTGCCATTTTTTACAACACTTGATTTAAAAAAAAATTATATGACTATATTTTTAGCTTTGTTCTTGGAATTATTTTGCAGTATTTAAGGTTATGTTAATAAGGTGTAAAGTTCTCAGATTTTCCACATGAATATTTAATGTATCTTAGTTTTCTTTCATTTTTTCCACAATTCATTTGTTATGTTTAAGTCTACATTTTGACCATTATAAAAAGCTTTTATTTATATTGTGTATAGTTTTGAAGGGTTGTGTTTGTTTGTTTGTGTTTGTGTGTGTGTTTTTAACTTCCGTTTAATCTTCAAAATTGTTAGTATTTTCCAAGTTATTATTTGCTGAATCGTTAAAATCTGAATGTGGATCATAAGTAAGTTGTTCTATATTAATGTATTGTTTTTTCATAAATTCCTATTTAGTTTCTAAAATGTCTAAACAATTAAATAAACATCATTTGATCATCATCAAATATGATGTGAAATTTCTTACACTAAATGTTTTTGAAAAGCAACCAGTCACTAGCTCTAATTTCCACCAACTTTTCTACTGAAACCAAATTTTCTTTAATTTTTTGAAATTCCTGTTCAGGCATAAATTTTTAAAATTTACTTTAATGATTGATATTTATCTGGTCTTTTATTCGTAATATTGAGAAATTTTGACCTAAAAACTTTGCATTTTAGCCTGAATGTAGCATTTTTGATTAAAAAAAACTTTGCATTTTAGCCTGAATGTAGCATTTTTGATAACATTAATGAACTTTTCTATTATGATTCTGAATCCATTCTTTTAGTGTTTTTGATTAGCTCAAATGAATTGCTGTAACTTTGCCAACTCATTACGTATGCGGGACATTGAACATCAATTGACTATGATATAAATGGTAATTGACCTTCCAACTCAACCCTTCACACTGCATTGTAATCCGAAACTTTCTTTGACCTATGGTTGATTTAACTCTTGGGAACACTGCCCGGTGTGGACCACTCCCTCTACCTTGAGGCTGGCTACCCCACTTTCTATCATATAACAGTACTCTCCAGAATGAATGAAAACAAAAATAGAAGGAAAAAAAAGAATCTTTGTAACCGTTTGCAAACACATGCCTCGGGCTACAGTTTATTGCTCTGGTACGCGAATGCGATCCTAATAATAGTGTTCATTGCTAGCGAGGGCGTTGGATGAACGGGGTATGGTTGGTCCGTCTGGTACGCTTTCTGTGTCCCTGAAGAAGCATAAAGTTCGTGATGTGCCTCCCCCACTTATTATGACCACTACTTCCTCAACACGACTTAGTGGGTCATCATTGTGTGGGTTGGTGAGTCTCTTATGTGCCTTAAGTACTTTACTGTTTGATTTGATGTCGGAATTTTAATTTGTGACATGTTAGTGTCGGCCCTTTCTTTTGTTGATGGCTTGTAACATCGTGATTGGGATGGGCTTAAACATGGGTTTGTTAGGTTATGATAACCTGTCCTGGCTCATTACGGCTAAACATCTTTCTGCATTTTCTTTTTGAGCATTATGTCCTCAAACGTTGAATTCTCAGAAGAAATCACGATTTGGCATGTTATTCGTTCATTAAAACGGGGGGGACAGCAAGATAGCGATTACATGTGAATTTCTTAAAGATTTTGAAACAATCTTTGTTTGGACTAGCATACAAGTAAAACAACCAGAAAAATAGTTTTTTTGTTTGCAAAATGCAAATCTTAGAAAGAAATTCGTTACACAACGTCTAATTTAAATAAAAGCATGCAATGGTTGTTGTGTACTTCGTTTAGTAATATAAACTTCAATAAGCTGTTTCTAAAAGAAGAAAATGGTTCCCCAGAATTTAAATTATTAACGTTAAATATTTGAAATATTAACTGGATAAATATAATTTTTTTAAACCTGTAACAAATCTATTCAAAATTTTCTTTGAATTTAACTTTGTTTTTTATTATGACGTAGAACTTAAAAGTGCATTTAAAATAATAAAAGCATTTTTCTGCGAGTGTGCGGGCATTCTTACCATGAGGAAATATAAAATATTAAATCGTGGTCTTAAAAAAAATTAAAAACTCCTGTATATATAAAATTTATCCAATATAATAGCATTTTAAATTGTATTTTATCAAAGTCTTACTACGAGAGCGTATTTTATTGCTGGTCTTTTGTAGCTGTGGAGCATATACTTGATAGCTTGATAAATTTTAAATAATGCCTTTTTTTTTTTTTCTATAGTTATTTGTATCACTTTGTCCAGTCTTAAAGAGTCACTGTTGTTTCAAACAAGATTTCTGACAAAAAAGGTTTTTATCGACCTTCTTCTTCTTCTTTTTTTTTTTTTTTTTTTTTTTTTTTGTAATTAATTGGGTGGACATATTTCCTTGAAAAATAAAAGTGAGATAAAAGAGATTTCTTCATTGTTAAAGTTGATGTGTTCTGAAGAAATCGTAACCCTTGGCAATTCAACATTTCATTTCAGCAATTCGTTCATTTTCCATCTAACCTAGAGACTGAAACAGTTGAAGTAATCTTACTCAATTTCAACATCCAAGAAATTTTTGTGAAATGGTAGTTATACTTCTCTCTGATTAGAAAAGGGAGACACAGAAAGTTGAAAAGTTCTAACCATCTCTATCTTTCTCCCCTCCATTTTTTGTGTCCCCCCCTCCTTTAAACGTGTCCTCAATGAGCAGCTAGTTTATTTAGCTTCGGGGGGAGCCTGTTTTTGTGAGGACTTCACCTGAGGCAAGGGTCTACTTCCAGTGGTAATTGACGTTTGTCACATTGCAATAGAAAAGAACAAGAAAGAAGGAACTCTTACAAATAAAACAAACATTAAAAAAAATCATTCTCCAAAACGAGGCAGAGATAAAGCAAAAACTGAACTGCATCTACCCTAATCGTTTCCCATAATAAAAATTGTAATCGTAGTAATGAAACGGTGATGTTTTATTAGCATGGACATCGCGTACAGACGAATTATTCAGTTTTCTCAATGATGCCAACCCGTATAATTAAGCTGGTCCTCTAAAAGCTGCAAATCATAGGTATGCTCAAGGTTCTCAGGGGAGTCAAAATTGTCGCTCCTTGCGAAGGGGTTGTAACCCATTCGGTTGGCAGTTAAACGGATTTCTTTCAAAGTGTCGGATGGTCTGTGATGTTCGGTGTTGAACTACATTATCTGCAAGTATGTCTGTGGGAATCCCTATGGGTAATGGGTGACAGGACCAACGATAGATTCCCATTGTGTTGCCTTTCTATTTCTTGATGTTATGGTCATTACATTTTGATTGCTTTTAATGTCGTGAATTGCAATCATGCCCTAGAGACTGGTTGCCATTTTGTGAATGTCAAAAGGAGAATTGAGAAATGAATGGTTGCCATTCAGTTGATTCTGGTGTTGATCATTTCGGTTTATATTTATATTGTTTTGTATTTTTTAAAATAATTACGTGGAAGATTGAATACACAGTCTAAAAACGGAATAGTGCTATTTTCTTATTCGTTTTATTTATATCTTCAGAATAGTTGATGATAGCATAAACGTCTCATTATTCTTGGTATTCCATCAGAGAAAATAGAATGTATTATTTTGTTTTTGTTGTTTAGTATATGGAAACCGATTGTCCTCTTTTTAAATGAACGATATTAAAAGACTGTTTTATAGCTTGTAATTAAACTTGTGTATATCTTCGATCTCTTTGACGTTTGTTTATCTTTGATTTAAACGAATTGTTTCATAAACAATTTTTCTCGTTTTCGTTAATACGGCTCATAACAATCTTGCTTTAAAGTATATTTGCTTTTGTAATTATAAATTGAGGACAAGTTTGATCTTGGGTATGGCTTTATCTTTTTTTTTTTATTCCTTTTAAATTCGTATACAATTTAAGAATGCAATTAGTACAAAAAAAATTTAGTTAATAGTTGAAATTTAGTTAGTTTAGTGCAATCTGGTTCAAGGAAAAAGTTGTGAAAAAATGGTATCACTTTAAATAAATGTTTAAAACAAAATTTGTTGTGATGTTTAAGTGTGAAATGGCCCGAATAAAGTTTTTCTTTCATTTTTATATCCTTCAATCTAGTTATATTTCATTTCAGCTTCTTTAAATCATTATCAATTGAAAACATGTAGAGGTCATTCTAAATTTTTAATAAAATTAATTTTAAATAGGTATTTTATTTTAAAATGGTATTTAAAACCATCATTCTTATTTTCCTTGAAAAATTCCTCTCCAAAAAGTTCTTTCCATTTTGATAATTCTAAGAAGATTAATATCTCAATACTTTTTCACAGTTTTTTGTGTTCTGAAATTTTGATATAAATTACTTGATTATTTTTTTCTTTGAGAATATTGTACTTCTAGTTATATTGGTACAGTAAATGTTCTCTGTCCTACGATTTGAAACAATATTTAAGTGCAATCATTTCACTTTTTCATAACCATACCTGAAATCAAAGTCTATGCTGTTCATCATTAAAATTCTATGTGTGCATTCTTAATACGATGTGCACTTGCGCCTTCTGCCTACCATTTGCTATTGTGTTCTCACTCTCTCATTCAAACATTGGGCATCCGGTCTTTCTCCGAAGAAAAAAAAAAAACGATAGAGAAAAAGGGTGTGTATGTGTGCCTTTTTGCCCGAGCATTAACAGAATGTGACTTTGGGGTTGTATAATAAACCGTTTGGATCCGTACATCCGCGTTTTAGGGGCACCCCCTCTCACCTATGTGGACCTGGCCTTACTTCGAGGCTAATATGGGTGGCTCATGCTATCATTAATAACTATCAGGCACCTTTTGAGACGAAAGTGGTGTATGGGTTTCTGTGCGAGTGGGTTAAGTATAATTTTTTTTTGGTGTGTACTGTTCATTATGTTTCTGTACATTGACTAAAAAAATGAAGGGAAGTGAATAATTGTTTTTTTTTAAAGAAAAACTTAAATGTGCAAATGGTACATTTCAGCCAGTGGCGTATTCAATTTACCCTCATCCCCCACCCTGTTGATCAACATATTTTTAATTTTTGCCAACTCTCGGCATCTTCGTCTACGTGTTTTTTTAGAATGTACCCCCAACCCCCCGCCTCACAGAAGAGCTCTGCGTATGCTTCTGATTTCAGCAATGGAAAGGGAATTTCTCAAAAAGTAGGTAACTGCAACTGTTAGTATATATTGTTGGCATCAGTGGCGTAATCCTGCCCCCCATCACTGGGGGGCAGGATTTTAGGGGACCCTAAGCCATACTTAGTGCCAGTCAGGCCCGAACTTTGCAGGGGAACCCTAATGTTCTGCCACTGGATGGCATCGAAGGTCGATCAAGAATTAGTAAAGGATGAAACTCTTGGACTTAAGTTCTTAGTCGGTGCAAGTGTTTTATCTGATGTAAACAAAATGATAAAAGTAGAAAATGTTCACTCAGATTTCGAAAAATTCTGAAAAAGAAATAATGATTTTGGGAAACTTTGAAATGTTTCTCCTTTTTTTTAAAATTATTATTTCAAAACGTTTTTTCAATTTTATTATTTGTTTATCGATTGATTATTATTATTTAAGGGAATGGGTGATGGGTTGCTGATTTTACGGCTTTTAAACCATACGTTTAATTTACTGAAATATAGGTTTATACCCTATTGGGTGTAGTGTGAGTTAAATTTTTCGCTTAAAAATAATTATGAATTCAATAAGTATGTTTGTTAATGATTAAAATGCAGTAAAATATTTTTGCCGCTTATTTTTTAAATAATTTAACTCTGTATGGTACAACAGTAAAAACCTTATAAAAAATTTTCAGATCCTTACTAGGAACTACTAAATGATTTAAGTATCTGCTGTATTATTTATATTCCTTAAAAAATTATCTTACATTTAAAAATCTAAAATTGTTAATAATTTAATTTTTTTATCATTCTGATTTGGTCACTGGCGCGCGTAGCCTAGTCCTAAGTATCAAAACTCCTTGGAGGGGCTTAACATTTTACGATTTTTTGTTTACAGACTTTGGATGCCCTGAAGCTTGAGGACCCCGTATCATTGGTACGGCGATAGCTACACCCCTAGATTTGAGAAAAAGCCCATTCAGCAAGTTTCTCGTATGCCATTAGGATGCCCATGAATTTAAATTTATTTATAACTACATAATTATAGCTCTAAATGTCTTGATTTTTACTTATTTATCAAGTCTGGAATCCTATTGAGATCAGAAACCAACTCAAAGGCGGACCACTTTTACACCTAATGTATCTACCTGCAGAAAGTTATTATTTCTTAATGTAACACTCAGGAAATACTGTTGTGTTCCGAGAGCAGGTAATGGAAAAACTATACGTTTTCTTTTTGGGAAACTCGTTACAGATGGAGGGCCATCCATGTGTCTTCAGTTGAAGCGTGAAGAATCGCTGAACTGGAAGCAAGGCCGTTGTCTAGGGGAGACATAAGGGAACGTTCAGCCATCCTTGGAAATATTCTGTGTCAACCTTTAAGCTCTCCAGAAATGAGCCAGCAAATGAGGAAATTGTTCCTCTTCTCAGGCCGTAATTATAAGCTTGTGGGCTCGAAGTGGTTTTTAATTTGAGCCAATAACCATGGGAGAACTGGAGTTTGACGGGACTGAACAAATTTTTATGTCTGGATTAGTTATTGAAATAATAAGAAATCAAAGTTTTGATTTTTTGATTTGTGAATGGCAGTTGAGAAAGTTTATTGTTATGTTAGTATAATCTTTAAATTTACAATTTCTAATTTGAGGTTAGTTTATTACAAAATTTGCTTTGTAAACTGATTATTTAGTTTAAAATCACCATGTTTGGCACCAGTAAATTGCAAAAATGATGTAATTTAAATTATTTTTTTTAGAAACAAAACTTTATGTATAAAAATTGTATTGCCGTGTTTTTCCCCCCTGAGATAAATTTAAGTGTAGAGTTTTGCTATTTAGTTAAAGTTTAGAGTTTTGCTATTTAATGGCATGTCATAAATGGTACATATCATGAATTGATAGAAATTTAGAGGATTGTTTTAAATTCATTTTTCTAATGTTACTTCATAAGAAATACTGAATACTTTAGTATGTTTATCCAACGAAACAGTTAGAAATCAAATAATATATTTCGATATTTTAATGTAACGTTGATAAATTGATGTTTGTTTTATGCAAACTTTTAGAACAAAAATAACTTTTTTATCCTTTTAAATCAATTATGAATTATTAATTTTGCAAAATTTAATCTGTTATGTTCAGTGTAATTTAAAATATTTTGAAAATAAATTTAAAAATAATCAATTTATGGTTTCATTAAAAATTATCTAAATATGCAATTAAATCTTTGTTGCAAAAATATCCATTCTTTGTTTAAATTTTTAACCGTTTCATTGAGCTGTTATCACATCACTTAACTAAAACATATAAATTATTTTTGAATATTTCTCTTCGTAATGTAATTCTTCTTTCTAACTTGATTCTGAATGATGGATGATTATGAAGTGTCTACATGGCTCACCTTCCATATAATCTAAAAAGTCTATATCTTGATAGACTTTGTTTCAGAAATGTTCTGAAGTAGAAACAAAAATTTATTAAACATAGTAACATAATTTTCCTTACGAAGCATGTTTACATCTGATTGATGATAATAAAATGCCCGTATGATGTTCACTCAAAAGTTTTAGCCCAAGATTGCAACCACCTTATCTGTTCTTAATACGATAAAAGCAAGAATTTCATAAA
Organism: Trichonephila clavata; assembly: GCA_019973975.1. NCBI lineage: Eukaryota > Metazoa > Arthropoda > Arachnida > Araneae > Nephilidae > Trichonephila > Trichonephila clavata. Next base: position 119,653 of record BMAO01026988.1, read on the forward strand.
ACGTTCCAAAAAAATCGGCATAATTTATCTCTGTAAACGAAATTCTTGTGATGGATGGTAATGAAATTGTTACTGATTTTTATTCTGTTATCAGGAATAGAAACAAAAATTTCTTATGTTTCAAAACACAATGTAATTTTTTCAATGAGAAACTCCCCGTGATACCAGTTCCATTTTAAAAAGGCTTAGGTTTAGATAGATACCACATTGTTTAATTTCGTGAATAGAAGCAAAAATTCCATAAAATGTTCTAAAATGTAACAATTTTCCTTTCTAAAAAATCTACTTGATGGATGTTGATGGAATTTTTGACAGATGTCTTCTGCCATTTGTACTATTTGTAAAACTTAACTCCCATACAATATATGGATTTTATTTGTAGGGTTAACAGAAAGAGATGACATACGCCACTTTATCTCTGTGCCATCTTACTTAAAGACGTATATCGTCTTCATAGCGTTTTTATCATGGTTGGCGATCAAGGTCTTGTACATTTTTACACCATTTTTCTTACGCGTACATGCTTCTTTCATGCTTAAGAAATAGAGGTTAAAACGCAGAAGGTGAGCAGGGTGGGTTTAGAAGAGAGGAATGTGGCTTGTGCTCTGGCAGTTGGTAGTTCCGATTCCTCTGGTTTTCTTTAATTTATTTATTCCATGTCTTTTAATAGGCTAGTGTGGTGTTATGGACAGTGAAAAACCTTCAAGACAACTTTTTAATTATAGGGTGAGATGGAAAGCCGTTGCGCTAAAAGTTTGATTAATATTTGGTTATGGAAGAAGTAATTGTAGGTGATAAATGGCTGGTTGCTTTAAATGTTTTTAGCAAAAATAAAGCCCTTTTTTTAAGTTCAAGGGTTTCTTTTTCCTTTTTTAAATGTAAAATGATTGAATTTTAAGTTGTGTTTTGTTGACGTGCGGAATAATAATAATCAATAGCAATGGGTTTATGATCACTGTTTTATCTATGAAGTGCGGGTGTTTTTGGAATGTAAGAATTTCCTGTTTGGTATACAGACCAGTTAAGGTATCCGTCTACCCTAAAATTGTGAATTTTGCCAAAAATTGATACATTTTTTTATGATTTTATTTTATAGACCATCTTATCAGCTTTATAAAAATACCAAGTTTGTTATTTTCCGTTCACTAGAACAAAAACTCCAAGTGTTTTAGTAAAAGCAAATGCTATTACTTTAAGCAAGATGCCATACTTTAAAACGCGTTTTACTCGAAATGTATATGTGTGTGTTTTTTAAATGCTCAACGGGGACAGCGATTGCTCAAAAAAAGTTTTGAACATAATTAACTGAAATTTTTTGTGTATGTTCAGTATAGTAGTAGAAGTGTTTTAACGTTCAGATTTATCAATCACTGTTTTATTAAAAAATTTACAGTCCTTTATGTTAATATAATCACTGTTGTTGTAAGCAATTTCATATAATAACTAAGATATAGTGCTCTAGTTTTTGTAAAAATTAAAATATCTCTTATCCCGAAGGTCATTTCAAAAATGAATAACATAGAACACATCAGAATTGAAAATTTGTTCATAAACTTTTGGTACAAAATGGGGCCCGTTTATGTTATTTTTTGTAAATTTTTACCCATTTTTTTTCTCCATTTTAGAAAAATAATTTCTTTTTCTCTTCTTAATTTTAGCATATTTTTCTTAAAATGTTCTAAAAAAATTTAAAAACCACAAAAAAAACCCATATTTCCATTTTTTTTTTTAAAGTTGTCGCAAGTAGTCGGATACCTTAAAGCAAAACTATGAAAAGTTACAATTTAACTTTTCTAAAAAGCTTACATGATGGACAATGATGGAATTTCTGTTTGACGTCTTCGTTCACTTTCATTCGTAAAGCTTAACTCACATGTAGTATCTCCATTACTGTCTCCAATTAACGTTAACTTGATTGACTTTAACTGTATCATTATTCGTGAACCTAGTTGATTTTTTTAACTCAGTTTTACATTTTAAGTTTTATATCGGAATTTCCTTTTTTCCCCTGTTTTAAATTTATGAATTATTTAACTGTAAGATGTCTATTATTTTGATAATAAAATCTGGCAATGAAATGTATTGAACTTTTTCGGTGCTAAAAAATAATGAATACCCACCTCCCATATTATGTACTTTAACCCTTTTCTAGTGATGGTATGCTAAACTATTTTTGAGATTGAAATTGATTTACGAAAGAAAATTCATTTAGCTTTTTATGTAAAGGTAATTAGATTTTTAAGACGCCCTTTTTTTTTGGCGGCAAATATGTTTACATCCTCCATTGCAGGCTATTGAAAGGCAGGACATTTAATGCTTTATAACTCTGTTTACACACATTTCTCTATTTGAAATTTATAACATATTTTGTAAATAAATACTACAATCTGAAAAAAAGAATTGCAACTTATATAAAATCTATATTCATTGATGATTATGCCAGTAAGAATTTATGTATACTCATTACTTTCAATGAAATTAATAAAAACAAGGATCAGCATGTAGTACCACAAATATGTTTTGTAAATAGATATGGATTTGTTATATGCAAAAGGAACTATAAATTAAATACAGGAAAATGATGCAGAGATTAGATTAATGAAGTTGGTGGCAAGTATCCCATGGCCTTATGAAGGGTTAAACGCACTTTTTGAATGATACAGAGCAAAGGTCATATGATTCTAAAATAGAAATTGAAGGATTTGGAATAAAAGATTCTGATGAATTATACCAAATTTTCGCAACATGTAATCAAAAATAGGTATGAATTTTTTTGTAGCGTTTGCTCATTGTTATAGAATTCTATGTTATTCCTCTATATAAAATGCTAACCTGAACTAGAAAGAAGAGGATGACATCTCCATTGTCAGGTTATCAAAAAACGCTTTCTCCACTCTTTATAAATCTTCAGTAATGAAAAGAACCCTCAAGAATTGCCCAAAATGAATAAGCCTTTCAAGAACCTGGTTATTCCCATTATGCGCACATAAAAGAGACAACCCTTCAAGAACTTAACCCCTTCTTCCGACTATGTGCCCAAAATTTTTCCACGAAATTCCCCAGCAGGCATTTTTTTCTGAGAAGTTTTATTGTGGGAGGTTAGAAAGAAGAATCTGTAAATAGAGACAAGAATTTTGAAGATGGGTCATTGTACCTTTACACACTTTGATTTCAATCACCCTTCCCCCATCCTCTGTAATTCAACTCCCTCCCCAACCCATGAACGACAAGTGGGAAGAGTAGAGGCGCGCTCGTAAGTGGGCTCAAGCACTTGTTGCAAGTGGCGTGGGTTGCAAAAGGGTAACATTGCTGCTGCAACAGCAGTAAATCGCTTACCTTGACAGCAGTCTGTGTCAAAATGCTTCACTGGTCAATGCTGGACTGTTAAAAACTGATGGACAACGTGCGGCAAAAACATTACCCTTACCTATTTAAAGTGCAACATAAAATACAGCGCTCTTAAGAGTGGGATGGATTTGTCTGGGCATTCATTTATCTACTTATGACAAGGTGCTTTAATTAACTTTTTTTCCACTTACGAAGGGTATTATTGATTTGATATCGTTACATAATTTATTTAGTAATAACATAAGGCGAGGCATCTAGTTTTTTTGTTCAGAAAATAAAGTGGTTATTCCCACGTTTTCGATTTCGTAAGGTTAAGTTGTTACTATTTCTCGAGTAAAGTTTTGTATCTAACGATGGTTAATTATTACTTACTTGCAGAATGTATTTAGCTCTAATTGCTAAGGAGTCTCATTTGAATTTCCGTTTTAGTCATTGATAAGCTGTGTAATTTGCAACAAAATTAGCATCCATGGGAAATTTTTTAATGTGTTATTTGTTCCCTAATTATATATGTTTCATGGCATTTGTTTTTTAAAAAAATTACATGCTTAAATAACTAACATTAAAAATGATTGAATGCTTTTTTAAAAAAAAATATTTTAAGTTATTCTAACCCATTTTATTAATATGCTCTTAAAAAATATATGTTCTGAAAGGTTTGAAAAACTACTTTATATTTTTTTCTTGTTTTTTGTGTCAATTAGCAAATTACAGTATTTAATCAAAGGAAATTTACAAGTGAAATACATTGGAAATACATTGTTTTATCAATTTGTAAATTCTTTGAAAATTATATATATGATAATCTTGCTAATGTACCATAACTATGCCTTAATTTTAACAACCACATTAATATTAAATTTGAGTACACTTCTAGTATTTTTTTTACAAAATGTAACTTTCAAGTAATATTTTTTTTTTAAATTTTTGAACTTATCTATATTTTGTGAATGATATTTTCCTTAGTTTTCAATTTCTGTAAGAATTCATTGGTCCCGTACATCCATTTCATATACTGTCTATCTAATCTGATTTGTGTTTCAGTTTAATGTCAGAAATCAGCTGAATATAAAATTATTTTGAATTATTTGTCGTAAGATTTTGTAAAAGTTTCGAACAATTTTAATAATGTGGTAAAGAAGTAGTAAACTCAGGGGCGTAACTACCACCGTATCAGCGATACGGGGCCCCAAAACTTCAGGGACCCCAAAATGTGTAAGCAAAAAATCGTAAAATGTTAGCCTCCAGGGAATTTGATACAGGGCCCACTTTCTCTAGCTACGCCTGTGAGTAAACTAACTATTCTTTGTGTTCAAGGTCTACTCTGTAATGCTATTTAATTTTGGAAACAAGCGATATTATAATCTCGGTTTTTTAGAGATTTATATGAGGGCTATAGTTGTTAAGAGAGAATAATAATAGTCACAAGCTCGTGGCTGGCCTTCTTTTTGTCGAGTCGTTAGTTCGAATCCTGATGCCCACTGTAGACCCGCCTTATAGAAGAATATTCATGCATGTTAAACATGTCCAGATTCAAAATTCTCTCGTTGACATGAGATGGGAGCTCGGAGAAAGAGATCCCAGCTCAGATGTCGTCCTCAGGGGTTCAAAATTGTGAGGGCCCCGTCAATAGCCCTCTTGTAGCTGCAAAGTGCATCGGAAATAAAAACTATTATTAGGGATCTGTGTGATTGGTTTTGTGTGTGAATTGTCAGGTTGAGCATACGACATTTAGTATTTCATTTGCTTCAATTTTGCCAGAACTTAGATATGGGTACACTTTCAATCATCGCTCTTTGATTCCACCAATGACCTCCCAGAAACAGATAGATCCTAATGAAAAGAAGCTGCGAAGAAAAGCTGAAGAAAAGAAAAACGAGAGATGTTAACGAACTCCGCCGCTGTGTATTCTCTAATTATATTGACGAACCGCTCAATTTCCTTCCGTTGCAATTAGGTAGGCCGCCGACTGAGCTTATCGTGTTGCCATCAAACCCACAGAAATTCAGTTTATTATAATAAGCTCGCTTATTTACGAACCTAACGAGGACCTGCGCTATATTCAGGCGGGTTTCGATTCACCCCCGAGGCGATTTTTGCATGATAATAAGACGGGTAACATGCGGTTTTTAAGAAAATTAGTTTTTTCCAAGTTCAGGGCCAAGTTAAGGGTTATAAAATTATCGCCTGCAACTCTTTTTCTTTTTTTGAAAAATAATAAATTGAGAGCAGCAATTTGCTGTTGCATAGTTGAAAAATATAATTGATCCAAATTAAGTTTACAAACATTACCTTCAGTTCTTGATGGCATACTTTATACTTATGCATTTTATGGAATTGGCCTATCAAACTGTGCGATTAATTACAAAGCCTTCTGGATTTGATTTCTATTTAAATTTTGTACGTCGCCATTTGTCACATTTTAATTCTCTTTGAAAGTTAATGGTAAATAAAACGATTATAAGTTAATTTTAAGGAGATCGTAATGTGTTACTTAAAATTGATTGTATATTTGCCTACCAGAAAAGTAAAAAATATGGTCTGGACCATGATCTTGTAATGAGACTCCCCCCCCCCTTCCGGAATTAAAATGTCGGATAAAAACCAACGAGAAATTTTTTAAAACCATTTTAATTGTTATCAACAACTCAGAATAATGCACCAATTTTTTGACCATTTTTAATATTTATTAGGGTGTGTTTGAGCTAGAGGATGTGCGTGTATTGAAAAATTGTACTATTTTTCAGTACGATTATTAAATGTATACTCTAGAATACTTTAATTTTAGAATTAAAACAGTGATGACACACAACTGGCTATTATGCATTAATATTTATTTACTGAAATCACAGAACAGGAGGGGGGGGGGATAAAATGAATAGATATCGCGTTACATGACTATCTAAACAACTTAGCTCTGCTAGCCCTAGGATTAGTATTAGACTGAGAGTCCCTCACCGAGTTCGCTAGGAAATATTGTTAGATCTGTTGCAGAATTGTTTATGTATAAAACTTAGATATTTAAAAATATCTGTGTAGTAACACGGATAGCATTCTTTGACTATTTGTATTAACGATTATTTCTAAACTTAATCATACTCGGTCTGCATCCAACCTTTTTTGTAAGCATATAATTCATGGACTATTTCACCTGCATATCATTTTTCTAAGGTAACCTAATTAAATTATGGTTTTAAATTGCAGTGTCTCTGCAATCAGTGCATCTAATATGCAAAATTCAATTTATTTATATTTCATTAATCTTAAGAAACAGGTAATACATTTCGGTCAGTCAACTGAAATCGGATACGCAATGTCTTTTTTTCCCGAGACGGTTATCCTATATTCATCACGTCAAATTATTGATGAAGATAAGTTGATTGAGTCATTAAAGGTCGACAGTTATTTAATTAGATATGGACTTGGAAACATCTTGCATTTCTGAAACACCCGATAGTTTGATATATAGCATGGGTTGATCTACGTCACGCAATTTGTGGTGCCAGAATGACATGCTTAAATAAATGAACGGACATATATTATTCTTCTTGGCAACTTATACCAACCTTCATGGCTCTAGAGAGGGGGAAAATAGATTCAATCACACACACACACATTAGATATAGCAACTGTAATAAAACACCTACTGCTGTTTTGTTACAAATTTATTTGTTCTTAGGTCTTAACAGTTTTGTTCTATGGTAAAAATATATCTTCTTAGAGAAAAGAAAGAAAGAAAGAAAAGTGTGGATTTAAGCCTTTCTATGTAGACATTTATCTCCCTAATACTGAGGATTCGGTTTCTAACTTGTTTTTACTGCTTTTTTTGGTCTCGGGGAAAAAAAGAACGAAGTATTCCCTTTGACATCCTAGATGGAACCAAATAAAAAATGATATTAAAAAAAACGTAAGATCCTGAAAAACATGCGATAAAATTCCAGCACGACCCTGCCTTGACGACGCTGTTTCTCAATTCTAGAACGTTTGAAGAATCTCATATTAAATTCTCTTGTTGAAACAAATGTAGAACACTTGAGGAATACGAATAGCTATGATTTTTTTGTTGTCCTCTTGGAACGTTTATTATTTTTTGTAAAAATTTAGTACTGATAAGACGAGGGGGGGGGATATGTATTAACCATTGTTTTAATTTTGTTTTTGTATTTGCTAATTAACGTTTAAGGAATTTCTTTAATTTACTTGTTCCTGACTTAGGAATCAAATTATTTACAAATGAAATGCATTTGAGCAGCAATAATTTGCTTAAAATTATAATGATGTTAATAACAAAACAATTTACATTAATAAAAGATTAATATTCTTAGCATATCAAAGGAAAGGTCTTAATTCAAGAGTCACATGATACATGTAATCACGTGTTCTCCACTGGAAACTAACAATAGATTTGTACTTGTAATTCTACTTGTAAAATTTAAATAAAGTTTAAAATCTGATAATTGGGTAAAGATATTAGAACATTAAAATGCTTCAAGAATTTTTTCAAAATTTAGAAAAAGAAAATTATATTATTCGTGTATTTTTAAATTAAGTGCATTTTCTTTGCCTTTATGCGTTATTATTGTTGATAAATAAATACTTTATGAAAGAAAGTTTCTGTAAAGCTCAAAAGATGGCAACAGAATCGATTGGCTGGAAACAGACGTGATTGCGCTTATGTGACTATGACGTCACATGGATTTAGCCCATTAAACAAACATGGATGGTTGTTTTAAAATTTACCAAACGATTCATTTTCTGGACAGCTTTGAATTCATTTGATTTATAATATTTTTGAGTTAAGAACGTTTTTTATTCTACTTGAAAAATCTTTTTTTCTTATTTATAGAGCCAAATACATAATCGATATTGATACTTATTACTGAATCATTATATTACTGTTCCCGTAACAAGAGGACAAATTTATAATTAGATATATTGATTTCTAGGAATTTGAAAAATTAATATATCTCTTATTCAAAATATTCATCATTCTACTATTTACATAAGATTATTCATATGAAAAATAAAAGGCAGCACAAAAAGGAATTATTCTAAAAAGCGGGCGTAATTTTCCAAAATGTGTATATATTTCGATGTTTTCTAAGATATCTTATCATAATATTCACATCAAAAACTGTGTGTACTTGAAACAAGCAAGGGAAAATGTTCTGCAATCCATAATACGACAGCGAAAGTGATATCAATAAAAAATCAAATCCAGCACCAGACGAAGCTAATCCAATAATGTTCCTAAATTGCCATAAAAATACCTCTACAGATCCTTTTTCTGTTTAATTTAATTGCACATTTCCTTTACGACTTATATCCTTTGAGTAACCCCGAAAACAGTATAAAGAAGTCCTAGACCTACTAACAAGAAAAATGTATTTCACCGAAAATATTGGCCTACCTTTTCTTTTTGACTTTACAGAAAAGCGATGCAGAGTTCTTTTGCCTTGCCTCTGGATGGTTATGTATTGTCTTATCACCTTAATGTTATTTACACAATAGAATAGGTCTGATATCCTTCAAGGTAGGATCAAGGTGACTAAGAGTGTTTTATGTATTTTTGTAGATTCGTCGTGTTTTATTTCTACTTCTTTTAGGTTGTTACTGGAGGGCTTAACGTAGGTTGCTAATGTTAAAAGAGGTTTTGAAGGGAAAGTAACAAATATAATTCTTTAAATTGCTTTGGTCTTGTAGATATTGTGTTTTCGTTCGTTGAAATGTTAACAATGGGATTAAATTTTTCTAGGTTTAAGATTGTCAGTTTGATAGTAAAAGTAGTGAAAATTTCAAATAATTTAAAGATTTTGAATTTCAAACTTAAGTAAACATTTTGAAGGGTATCTATCGTTTGAATTCGGAATGTCATTGTAGGAGGATATTTTAGACCTTAAAATTGCCGCAGCTTATGTCGAAATAGAAATACTCAATGAAGTATTGATAATTATCTGTAGACAGGCTCAAATAAAAGTTGGAAAAATGTTGCATTCATCTGTAACTTTTGTTCACAATTCAGCGAAAGAAAGGCTGATAATTCAACTGTAGTTTATTTCAAAGATTTGTCACACATAAAATGAGATTCAGTGATATGTTGAAATTATGCTAGCCTCATTATTTTGATTCTGTTAATGTGGCCGCGAAAGCCTAGGGGTTGCGGTCACTAACTCGTGTCCGGTGTGTCATAAGTTCGAGCCCTGGCACGACAAAAGACCCGACATATAAAGGAGCTGATGCACGTCAAATCTGTCGAGGCTCGGTCCTCCCGTTGACTTGGTGTACAAATTTAGAAAGAGTTACCAGTCCAGGTGCCGTCCTTGTCACTTCACCGAGGTTCAAAATTCGAAGTTTCGTCGCCAATAACCCCCGTGTTGTTTTATAGGGAACGCTATTAAACACTCATTCTCCCTATAGTATCAAGGAGTAATTCACAAGCATAGAAGGATGTAATAAATTCAAAAGTACTAAAATTAAGTAATTTAATCTCAAACTCGTGGCCGTCTTCTCTGATTCATGTGTCATCTTCGTCAGTTGACCAAGGTTCAAAAATACAAGGTTCATCACCATTAGCTCTCGTATTATTTTAAGGTCTTCGGTCAGTGTTAAGGAATAGGACCCGAATTTCGAATTTTTTTCAGATTTAAAAGAACTGAATCATTAATATTATATTCTGGCTTTGCTATCTTATAGAGAGCAGGTATATTTTATCTTACTCTTCATTTTTATCCGAATTGTTCCCTTTTTTCTGGCACAAAATGTGTTTTGCATTTTTTTCTCTTATACCGTAATGCTAAGTGAGCTGTCTCTTCACGTGTTAATACGAAAAAATTATTATTTATGGAATATTTTGAAATATTAAACACTATATTATAAACACATGGATGAATTACAATGTTGCAAATTTTCATGAAAATTGAGACACTTTTTCTGTCTAAAAATGTGCTCCGCGTTTAGCTCAAACTCTTGTACTATTGGTGAAGACAGCCTTAAGGGCGGCGTTAGTTATTACTCGGTTTGTTTATTTACAGAATTTCGGGAAAGGGGGAGGGGGTCTGTTGAGCGAAATATTATTAAAAATAGTCAAAGTGTGTTAGTGAAGTTTTGGTTGTTCTCTATTAATCTTTTTTCGTAATTTTTATCGTATACTATTCTATTTCAAATTCATCTACTTATAACATTTGTTGTAATTTATTACCATTTTTTTAAAAAAGCAGAATTTGTGGCTGTATGGCTCTGTAGTGTTGTTAGAATGCATCCATTCAACCTTTTTATAAGAACTTCAAATAATGAATGGATAAAGTATATGAAAATATAATTTATTAAATATGCTAAAAAATCGTCATTTTAGATTCAAAACATAGAAAATGCTATTGTAAATAATGATAGTATTAGAACCTTATCTCAAATAATCTTTCCTTCAAATTATCAATCAGTCGATTGATGTATAACAAGATGATGAAATCTAGGTGATTCCTCAACCATTCGAAATTGATCAATATTATTTTCTCAAATTGACTCAGCGGGTACTGATACGATGAAAGTTTTATCTCCCAATTTTAAATCATTTCGAAGTGTAGATCTTGATAAAATAGTTAGCGAACAATAGTGCGCCTCTTAAAATAATTCAGGTTTACTACGATGCGTAATATTCCCATATCTATGAGAATGCCATTCAACTTGCTGATTAAAGAACATTGAAATTGTTTTATAATAATGCATTGGTTGAAATATCGGTAGCTATAATAGGTTTGTCCATAGTGATGCTGTTAATCGTATAGCTTTAAAAAGAATACCATTTAAATTGCTAGTCTGGGATTGCAAATGTAGGCCACAGAGTCCTCAAAAGTTAACCCAGAATTTCTGAACCCTCTAATGGGATTTTTTTTATTTCGTCTGGCGGGTTATTGACCACGTGTTGGAAAACGTAATCGAGTTGAGGTGGTTATTAGGTAAAAAGGCGTAAACAAATTATTTCCCATTTCCTTATCGTAACTGCTTTTGTTGTCATCACCTTTTTCTTCAAGAAGTTAACTTTTTTTTTAAAGTTTCTAGGAACAAAAATAGAACGGACGAGTCATTTTCGTTTTCAGTCATTGTTCGTTTTGTACGATAAATACTATTTTCCCAATTTGGAATGGTTTTTCATTGAGTATTTTTTATAAATATTATTAGCAGATGTAAACAATAATTATTCCCGTAATTACTATCAATGGGCCAGTTTGTCTTGAAAGACATTGCTTATTTCAATCAGGGAGTGCGACCGCGGTAGCTTGGTGGTTATTGTCACGAACTCGTTGCCAGCGTATCGCGGATTCAAGTCCTGGTGTCACTTAAGGCCCGCTGTGTAGAGGTGGCTAGGCCGTGGTAGCCTAGTAGTCAAGGTAACGGACTCGTAGCCGGCGTGTCATGAGTTCGAGCCTAGTACCGCTGATGACCTGCCGTGTAAGGGAGGGATGCAGGTTAAATCTGTCGAGCTCTCAAACATCCTCCCCTTGATGTGATGTGGTAGTTAGAAGAGGTGGTGCCAGTTCAGGTGTCGTCCTTCTCACTTGACCATGACTCAAAATTACGAGATCCGTTGCCAAAAGCCCTCGAGTAGTTTGAACACTGCGATATTAATATTCATTCGTAGAAGGGGCTAATGCTCATTAAATCTGTGGCGTTCAAAGTCCTCCCGTTTGTATGGTGTGGTAGTGGCGAGGGGTGTACCAACTCAGGTGTCGTCCTCATCACCTGACTCAAAATTACCTGATGCTTAAAATTACCAAGTTCCTTTTCTAATATCCCTGGTGTTACTTTGTAATATGCGACATTACGTTAGTTCTGAAGATTTAAAAGAATGGTTCCATGAAATGGAGAATTGGAAATTTCTTCTTCGGAAATCAATTGAAATTATCGATAGTTTTAACGCCGTATAATTCTGACCAAGAAAAATAATTAAAAACAATTATGTTATGTAATAAATGAAATTGACCATCATCATATCATACTTAATTTTTTCACGGTAACTATTTATACTACAGTCAAAGTCATATCAATCGTAGGTGGATGCTAAATCTTTGAAATATTTTGTTTTGCCTCAATTTTTAAAACTTAAATTGTAGGGGGGAAAATTCCCGTTTCATAATGTTGGCTTTAATCTTATTGATAAAACGAACTTGAAGGTTAATAATTAAGATTTAACACATACACATCTTTCATCATATCTGGCAAAACATCCCCTCGTGGGCCAATGCCTTCCTTTGAAGATTCCTCCATAATGACCGCTTATTTGCTTTTGTTCTCCAAGTTTTCTCGTTTATAATCCCAAAGTCCACTGAGTCTGTCCATCTCAGCCTTGGTCTTCCATGCTTCCGAACTGCAGTACCTTTTTTTGACAACATTATCATCTGCCATTCGAATTATATGGGCCGTCCAATTCATTCTTTTCATTTTTATTTATTTAATATTGTCAGGTTGCTTACAATTTTGAATAATATAGAATTTATATCTTCTCCGGCTGTTGTTTTAGTTTACACCTCCAAATATACTTCGAAATATTTTTCTCTCGAAAGATGTCATTCGATTTTCTTCCAATTTTGACATACATCTTTAAGCTATTACATTAACAGTTAAATTGTATTTGTTATGTGACTGCATCAAAATAAGTTTCGTGATTTTTTTTTAAAAGTTCACTGGTAAGTATATAATTTTGTGTCATTCATTCATAAAGCGGAAGAAATCAGCTCTTTTAAATCGAGTTTTCTTTTCTTGTTGAACATGAATACAGCGATCTAATGATGTTCTGTAACTTACCTTATAAGTTATTTTTTCTTTCCTGTTTCTAGTTAAACATGGCCTGAATTGTATAAAAAGAAAGGAATACAACATGTCCAAAAGAATGACTTTTTGTTACTTCCTTCTTTCTTTTCCTATTTTGTGTGTTTTCTTAAGTATTTTTTTAATGGTTATTTATATTCGGATAATGAGATTTCTTTTTCACACCTTCCGTTTATATTTCAAATTACTCATATATTTTAAGGAAATGACTTAGTCTGTGCCATTTAGGTTGAATACGATGCAAATGTGAAATAAATGACGGAAATGGAATTAAGTTTCTAGTATAAGTGGATTTTTGCTGTTATTTTGTGATTGGTGTGTTTAGTGTTGTGGCGATGCCGTTTCTTCCAATTTTATTTTAATTTCATCAATTATTTTTATCATTATAGCGTTTTGTATTTAAAAACTGATTTGCAAAATATGTAAATGTGGTTTTTTTTATAACTTAATGTATTTTGAACTTTTTAATTAAAAATTACGAATTGTGATCAAGAATGAATTTTAAAGGAAGTTGCCATCTAAAATTTAAATGTATTTTTTATATGATTTTTATTAAGTAATGTACTAATATTAATTTTTTTTAATTACTTTATTTGCAATAAAATCTCCTTATTGTAATTATTTTTCTTTAAAAAAAAAATGTTCAAATGCACCATTTTTTAAACAGAAAAAAAAACCCAAAATGTTTTTATTCCCTTGATAATTCAAAGCAAAAATTATTTTTTTTAATTTCGTGAAAGATGCTGTTGATTTTCGTAATTATTTTTTCATGTGGAATATTACCTTATGTTGAATAAATATATGTATATGACTTTTTTGCATAATGTTAATGTTCTAAAAAAGTGTTCGTTAAAACTCTAAAAATAATATTTGTAGCATATATAAAATAATAAATTATGTTTATAATACTAAAATTCACATTTATATGTCTTGCGTAAATTATGTTTTCATCTATTTGCTAACTTTTTATCTATTATTATTAATTATTTAAATTAAATTATTACTATTAAAATAATCAACATTTTTTTTTCCGGTCCAGAGAAATTCTAAAAATTTCATTTTTTATTTTCCTTAAAATTTTTTCATATTTGTTTTGTAAAAATTTCGGATAACACTTGCAAGTTTTAAAGAAGCAAATGCATGTAAAAGAAACAGATTCCTTTTTTTTTCTTAAGAAAATAATTTTCAATAATGAATCATCACAATTATGCATTTTATATCCTTCTTAGAGAGTTTCCAAATCGAAAATGTACGCTTTTCTAATATATTAATGTAGATTTTAAATTATTTTTAGTTTTACAATTTTGAAATAGTTATTTCTTAATTCGACATCTACCTTCTTTAATTATTTCTGTACCCACTCTTTTATTTCACAATGATATCAATTAAAAGTAAAGATATTTAATTTGCGTCGACCAAAATATTAATGAAAGGGAAAAAAATAATTTCAATTTCTTTTGTTCCCTAGCTTGAGATAAATGAATTGCATAACATCCCTCATTACATAGTGCCTTATATTCCATTTGCATTTATGAGTTTTTCTGAAGGACTTTCTTACCGGTTTCAGATCTCTAATGGTTCCTTTTGTTGGGAAATTTAAATCTCCCTCAAGAAATCCTGTTCAGTACACTGTCATTTTACAACATCTTGTCGTTTATTAGAGTCATTAAGCATTGTAAAAATTATATCGTACGCAGCGTTCTTTTCGCCTCTACTTTTTATTATTTAATTATATGATCTTATTATTTCTGTGACCTTCCAGGGAAGCCTTTGACTTGGCTAACATAACTGGATTTCGTTCTTAAGCCTAAAATTGAATTTAGTTCTCTGAATATTTGTATGTTCATGGTTTTTTTTATTATCTATGTGTTATCTTTTTTTTTAAAAAAAAAAAACAAGAAATATCAAAATAATTCAATTATCTGATTTCCTTAATTTTTTCAATGTATTTTCATGTCGAGTTGGTAAATACAAGTATTTTTACGATGTATAAAAGAAAAAGGCTATCAAAAGCGAAAGAAGAATCTGAAAAATGATGTTTAAGAGTTGAAATATTTTTTAATAATCAGTGGAGTTCACACATACACAGACTAACAAATTTGTAATTTTAACTACAGTAGAACGTCGTTTATCCGAATCTACTGGGACCGGACACCGTTCGGATAACCGAAAACCGAATGTGATCCATGCAGTACATGAAACCGGACACTATACGAATATTGAAAATCATCACATGCGGGAAACGTGTTTGAAAAAAAAAGCAAAATAGATGCAAAATGTCGCAATTTTACCTTTATTGTGGAAAATAATCACTTATTTTTCGCTGCAAGGTCTCTGATTCTCTTAAGCAGTAGTAGTTGAGTAGGACAGCGCTCTGATAATTGTTAGTACCACTCCATAGCTGTCTCAAACGCAGAAAACGTGTTAGCATTTGATGGACCCATGCTACTTCCGTTGTTGTTTTCCGTCACTTTTGGCTTCACGCGAAACAACTATTGAGCACATTGCACTGTTCGAAAACGTATCCGGACTTTGGTCTGGATATTTGACGCTCCGGATTATAAACGTTCGGATAAACGACGTCCTACTGTATAGATATCCCCCCCTCGTGTTTTCATAACATGAACCCTACCGCCACATAAAAGAGAGAGAGAGAGAGAGATCTGCTTACGCCACTATTAATGGTGAATCCTTTCTTTTTAGATATCGCAGCATACGTACGCCACCGAATCCTAGTAGTTACAGTCACAAACTTATGGTCAAGTATCGCGGGCTCGAGTCTTCTTGCCACTGGAAGACCCGTCATGTAGAGAGAGCCGATGCACGTTGAATATGTAGACGTTCTATGTCCTGTTGGTGTAGTGGGGTAGTTAGTTAGAAAAGAGTGATACCAGCTCAGGTGTTCATCGTTGTCACTGGACCGAGGTTCAAAACTATGAGGTCCATCGCCAGCAGCCCTCGTGTTGCTTTATAGTGCGACGTTAATAAAACTCGCTCTCCACTCATTACATATTTAATTAATAAATTAAGTATCAATAACTTTCTGTGCTTGGTTGAACCAGTTATAGTGGCCGCGGTGGCCTAGTGTTTATGGTCACGAACTGGTAACCGGCGTGTCGTGGGTTCCAGTTCTGATGCCATTGAACACTCGTCGAGTAGAGTGGGTGGATCCACGTCCAGCCTGTCGAGCTCAAAGACCCCCTCCCGTTGGCCTGATTTCGTAGTTTGGAGAGAGGGTGCCATCTCAGGTGTCGTCCTCTTCACCTGACCGTGGTTCAGAATTCCGACGTCTGTCGCTAGTAGTCCTCGTGTTTCTTCAGAGGGTGGTGACCGCGGTAGCGAAGTGGTCAAGGCATCGGATCATAGCTAGCGTGTCATGAGTTCGAGCCCAATATTACTGAAGACCCGCCGTGTGGGGGGAGCGATGCACGTTAAATCTGTCGAGAGCCCAAACGTCCTCCCATTGGTATGGTAGTTAGGAGAGGGAGGGGGGTGCCAGCTCAGGTGTCGGCCGCGTCACTTGACCATGGTTCAAAATTACGTGGTCCGTCGCCAAAAGTCCTTGTGTAGCTGAACAGAGCGACGTAAGAATTCACTCACTCACTCACCCTTCAGAGGGTGACATTAATATAACTTTCACTCTCACTTACTCAAGATTGCATTCCAGCATCATGCTGCTCTCTGAATGTTTTCTTTAATAATATATTCCACTGAACTTACAACGAAATATGCATTAAATGATGAATGTTCTTAATAATTAAAGGTATTCGAATGCTTACACACGTTTTCCGTGATGATTAAGTCATCTGAAGAAAAGTGAAAACAAAGAACTCATTTTTACTAGTAGCACTCCTGAAAGTGAAGAGCTCATTAATAGAATTTTTAACTGATGACCATCTGTTAACATGTCGAATGATGGCAGAGAAACTGTGCATTAGTTTGTCAGTAAACACTGCATCAGTCGTGAGGTAAATCGGATTTGCATCATGTTTTCTTCTCAATGACTATGCTGCAGTTCACGTTTCAATGATTATTATTCAGTTTTTAACTTATACACCAGGTGTTTACAATCATGCAGCTCGCTTTTTCACCGGATCAAGCTTCTGTAAATTTTTTTGTGATGGCTGTTGAAATCAACTACCTCGGAAAGAAATAGCATCAGTTCATTTATTTTAGATCTCTACAGAAAGAATTAGAGGAGTTATTTCAGCTTTTCATTAGTCATAAAAGTATGTGAAGATTAAAAGGATTTGCGAGTTTTTTTTTAAGTTCATTATATGAAGAACTCGGTGATCTGAACTGATACTTGATTAATAGAAGCAGGGGCGTAGCTACCGCCTTATCAGCAGTATCAATGATACGGGGCCCCCAAACTACAGGGACCCCAACACATGTAAGCAAAAATTCGTTAACTTTTTAGAAGCCCAAAAGAGGGCCCCCAAGGAATCTTCGATACAAGGCCCACTCAGGGCTAGCTACGCCAGTGAATAGGAGAAGAAATTTTAGAATTCAACTCCACTTTCAGGAGAAAACTATCTTGTTGAATATTATTAAATGCTGTTCTTATTCATGTTTAAGTTCCACATAACCTATCAGTTCAAATCATTCTTGTCTCCTATCGGAGCTTTATAAATATGTTGCTCATTTAACACCACTGCCGTTTAAGCTGAAATCTAATCCGTATTTCACTTGAATGATACTGTATAGCAGTGACGTCTTTAACTGTTCTTGAGGCTCTGGAGACTTAAGCAAAAACAAGCCCCACATGTGAACCCTTAAAATAGATGTATATGTATAGCATTAGCAGTGGCGTAGTGGGTAATATTAGCCCCCCCCCCTTGCAAAGTCAGGTTTTGGGCCCCAAGTCGGATCTTACAAAGGATTTCAAAACCATACGTATTTCGGGTCAGTCAGGCTTTGGGTCCCCTAGAACCCTGGGCCCCCCGCAATGCGGGAGTGTACGTTACGCCATTGAGCATTAGTTGTCAAATACTCGTACAAAGGGCAACCCGTAACAAAAGTATGTATCGTATTTCGCAATCCTAGGCACTAACTGACTCGACCGACTACCGCCTTTCTACTAAATATGTAATGATGGTGTGTAGTTGTAGGCCTAGGTCTAGACACAAACGATGGACATGGCATTATAATCAGTTTTGCCATTGTTGCCAATTAGCATCTAGTTCAAAGTTCCCAGTTTTTCGGAGAATTTTTCCTGGAATAACATTTGACGATTTGAATTATTCGCCTCATGATCTTCTTGAGGTCCAGTTAGCCCATGTCTTAAAACGTCCCTGTTGTATAATGGTTATAGTTGGTGTTATATTGCCTCAATCATTCTTTGCATATATGCAGTACAATTCATATTTTACAAAATATGCTTAACTTGTGGACGAATACTGAAATGGATAAAAGCAAAATAAAAGCAATTTTAAGTCGTTTTAGGATGATTTCATGTTCTACAAGGTGTTGAAAGGAAGTTTTAGAGATAAAATCATCCATTCTTTTACGGAAATTCTATCATAATTAAAAGAATTATATATTTAATAGGATTTATAGCTTCGTCCTCTCTTATTATTACATTCAATTTTACGATAATTATTTGTAATCAATTGAACTGTTCCACAGCATACACAGTTCTCTCTTTTGAGGGGTTGAGGTTACATTCCAACAAAAACATATACGAAAGCTCCAAGAGATAATTTTTGTGGTAAAAATTAAAACTCTCGTAGTCTTTGGAGGGGGAATGGGGTTGAAAATTCAAACTCCATTCTTGTGTATGCCACCACTTACAGCAGTACGTTGGTTCAACAAAACAAAACTAAAATTAAACATATTTATTATTGGAACTTTATGATTTTCAATTTAATTGTTTAAAAAAACTTCTTTCTAGAGCATCATGAATGTAATTTCATATAGTGGACCGTTTCGTTTTTTCAGTCATTCATCAAATCGCCCTATCCTTTAACGTCATTTCTTGGAAGATGGGTAGGCTTTAAGAAAAAACCCACGCTAAACAATAGCATTACTCTTCTCTGGTTCCCTTACCTGTGCAAACAAACCTGTTCTTTGTCGAGAAATAAAACCGCAATTTGCGATGCAGTTCCCTCTATTATTGACCGCAACATACTCAATCAAGAGCCGTGTGGGAAATATGACTAATACACATAAAAACGTCGCGGTACGTCTTCGGTTTGCTTCTCACCATTGCACCGTAACGTCTGCGGGGGATTCAATTTAATAATCGTGGGTATTTTGTTCTTTAAGCTGTTTTTAAAACCCTTTTGTTCTCAAAGGCTTCCTACCAGGAAGTTTTCGAGCTTGCCCTCTGTGAATAGAATTAGAAGGATTAGAGTAGCTGTGTATACGACGCTATCTTTATTTCACTCTGGTGGATTTGGCTTATTTGGTTGGTTTTTCACATTGTGAGAGATAGTTTGTGTGAAAAAGTCAAATGAGAACTTTTTTTGGGTAAAGGTTGATGACAGATTTGTTTTTGTTCGCGCTTTGATTATTTGTCATTCCGGTAATTCTCATTCATTTCGGGATTTTGCTTGGGTAAAGTAATCCAAGCATTTTATTCTGTTTGATTAAGATAAGCGTTCATTAACCACAGTAGAGTATTGTATATCTATTTCAATCTGATCACCGATGTAAAATTCACTATACTTAAGTTTTAATCGTCACTGAACTATAAATTTTCCTAGAGTGTTTATGGTCTTAGGTTTTATTAAATCAATAGTTGTGTTTAAATCTTGAGAAATTATGCTTTATTGAGTCCGGATTATTAAACTTTACTCGTACCTTAAATTGCATCATTCATAAGGCTGCTAGACTAAAGTACAATTATTGATCTGTGTTGCGTATTATTATATTAATTTGACTCTAAAGTGTGGATTAGTGACCAAATACCAAAAAGTTTTGAAACTCGACACCTTAATGGCTTATACAACCCTCTCTTATAGGGGGGCGGGATTAGAGGAAGTAAAGAAAAGAGCCGAAGGATATTTCTTCTCAATGGTAAAAATTAGAAATCTGTTGGTGTATGGGGAGTTTGAACTACCAGCCCCTTGTGTATGCTGTTGCCACCTTTAGTACTTATACGATATTGATCATGATATGAAAAAAAAATTTTATCATGCAACTCGTTAGTTTTGGGGGGAAACCACGAAGTTTAGTTTTTTCAAATGCACTCACATAATTTTTATTCAAAAACTCTTGTTTTTACCATTTTTCCATCCATAAAGATGTATATTTAAAAAAACAAATGATATAATTTTTTATCATTATAATCAACCTCTTTTCTTGCCGCTTTTGTTGTGATTCTACCATTAAGATTAATTTTCTTATACGTAATAAGCCTTTTAGGGGTTCCTTTCACCTTTTAAAGGATGGTTTGAAGATGTCAGCTCATAATGATTATATTACTCTTCTTTTAATTTTTAATAATGGCTAATAATACGTTACTTCGTGCATTTTAATACAAAAAGGTCAATTCTCTCTTTTTTTCTTTTTAAGTACTGGTCAAAAGATCAAGGTGCATTGTTTTTATGCTGAGCTTGCACATTTTGATTGATTACAAAATTTAAATTTGTGTTCTGATTTGATCTATTAAATATTTTTTGTGGAAAATCAAGATAATTTTTATAAATACCAAAATTGACATTCTTTATTAGTTACTTTCATTGCAGTTTTGGCCATTTTGGTCAAAATCGCGAACTCGTGGCCGACGATGTCGAGCCGCGGTTTCGAAACCTAATGCCACTGAAGACCCACCGTGCAGAGTGGTTGATGCACATCAAATCTGCTGATGCTCACATTCCTCTGGTTGGCATGGTGGGGAAGTTAGGAGGATGGGGGGGGGGTAGTTCAGGTATCGTCACTGGCCCTTGGGTTCAAAATTACAAGGTCTGTTGTCAATAGCCCTAGTGTTGCTTCGAAGTGTAACATAAGTTAAAATGAAATCTTTACAGTTTTTTTTTAAACTACATCCAAGCATTTTTTTTAAATGCAAAACGCAACTCAGTCTAAAATTCTATTGAAGTGGAAGAAACCATGAAAAATTTATTGTATATTTAACTAAAGAAAAAACGAATTTTTTTAAAGAAATTTAACTTTAAAACAAATTGAATAAAAAAACGAAACAAATTGTGCATGTAGGAGACTTAATTTATTTCGTTGTTTGAGAACTTCAAAAAAAAAAGTTACCGTCAGCTTTGTGCAAAACAAAACCGATATTTCTGGAATTTAAAGCTATTTATAAGTACAGTGGGAAAAAAAATTGTTACTTTCCCTCTTTTTTTCTGCAAAATCCTGTTTCGCCCAAAATATTTTAGGGAAATACCACAACAACGGGTGCATTGACACAGTCTTAGTCGTACAAATTAAATCAACTGCTTACACACATTATCTGTGATAATAAGCTGTGTTTTGGTTTGAGAAATAATACACAAGGAAAAAATAGCCTTTATACTACGCCCTCATACAAAAGCACTACGCCGCCGCGAACAAACTATCTGGTAGGAAACCTATTCGGCTACCTTTTTTTAGGTAATGACTTACTCTACATAGCTCTTTAACTGTTCGTAAATATATATTATTCAGCCTTTACGGCTCCACCCTCTAAAACACGATAAAAGTTGGCATTTTTAAAAGAAGAAAAGGAAAAAAAAGTAAAATTACCGTATTTGGAGTGAATCGGGAATTCGGCCGTATAAACATACTTGGCGGAAGCTTGAACCCTTGAGTTTTATGTGGGAAAAAAATTCGGCGTTTCTTTCCCCATTAATTTTTTGTCCTTTTCACACTTTTAACGTTCGCATGAAGTGATTATATATTTTCATTTTATGATCGATAGTAAAAAAGAATAAGGAAAAAATCGTTTGCGCAAAGAAAAATAAAGTAGTTTAGTTTCGTTATATTAACGGTATCCGAGAGACTGTTCTTTATTCGTTTATAATAAAGAATAATGATTGTTTTATTTATTGATATTTATTAATTCTTATTAGAAAGGATTTTGAAGAATCTGGTTGGTTCGCAAAACTTTTGGGTAAATAGAATTCTTAATTGGGAATGGGTTTTTTTTTAAAAATAAATAAGTCATTAGCTTTTTGACGTTTTAAAAATAGCAGAACATTTTTTATATAAAAATAATAGGCAGATATAAATGTTTTTTAAATCAATTCAAAACCTATTTAACTTTTTTTAACGAAAATATAACGTATCAAAGTTTTTATTTATTTTTTATGCAAAAATGTTCTTTTTCCAGGTAAAATATTATTTGGAACGGTATAACAAAATGTTTCTATTTATTAAAGTTAAAAAGTTTCGACCTATTTCAAATGGATGATTATTTACAAAAATTTAATAATATATACTTATTACAGTTAAAAGATTTTTTTAATATCTTTTAACATTTATTATTAATCCAAATTTAAGGTTCATTTATTATTATTTTCTTTTTCTTTTCAAAAGAAAATTAAAATAAAAAACGATGTAACTTTAATTATTGTAGCTATTAATTCATGGAAAAAAATAAATAATGGGTTATAAAAAATAATTTAACGATTATTATTTAAAATGAAAATTGTCTTAAAGAGAATATTGTCCGGCATAATTTCATGTAATTTTTTGGTAGGTTTTCCCCCTCCTTTTTAAAATGGAACGTTTAAACTTTTAGTCTTGCAGATATTTTATGTTTTTTTAATATTTTTAGAAATGGGAATTCACAGTACTGAAGCAGTAATTTGTTTTGTAGAGCAAGTAAACTTTGATATTTCTTATCGAATCTTCTGCAAATACTTTCAATCAAACGCAATTGCTTTATTTATTTAATTTCAAATCCATTAAACGGCAACAGTCAGGATAGACATTACATCCGGTTGTTATATTCTGAAAAAGAAAATTGCAAAATTTATTATAGTTTACACTTAACATATATATATTGTAAGGGCAATAAATGTGACATTTCAGTTTATGAATTGTTGTCTCATGAAATGGCTACAGGCCACGCGTTCGAAGTCTGGGTTCTAAAATGTGTGTACTGGTAAAAGAATTCTTTACAACTTCGAACACAGCTTATGAAACACGTTTTTCAATATTTGAAAAGGTCAGTAGAATTTTGAAATTCTAACAATACTTCAAAATTCTTCTTGATTTTTTTTATTGAACACAGTTCGTGCTTTTTCATAAATTACATTTAAAAAAGAATTCTGTATTTATTTATTTTTAAGCTCGAATAGGTAATTCATGGAAATTAAAAGTAAAAAATAGGTACTGCATATTTTAATAAGTAAAATTTATGATTTGTATGCGTATGTTTAAAACTGCAATTATAATTGTATGTATTTCTTGTTTTTTTTTCAAGTCTGCTTATTTTTAATTCGTTAAAACAGTTCCCTTTAAATTTCAAATCTCTCACTTACAACAGAAAAATTTCACTAAATTTTTGGCGCTTATATGAACTTAAAGTAATTAATCACTTATTACAATTTTAAACAAAAGTATTTATATAACTGTACATCTAAATAGACGTGTTTTAAATAATAACTTGCATGTGTAAGAGATATTTAAAAGAATATTTACCTAACTTAAATCATGGTTTTTTTTTAAATTTAGTATTGTCGTTTCAGTTATGCTCTTCCTTATTGATAATTACCTAAAATTTTTAATTATATGTTGATTTTAAACTCGTAAAAATACATTGCATATCTCTATGTAATTCACAAGAATATTAAAATATACTCACTTTCTGAAACTTAAAAGTGAAAAAGATTTTTTAAAAAAATTTCAGTTTGTAATTAGAAATATAGATAGGTACATTTATCCTTGGAAACTATTGGTGAGAAAAAAAAATCGTAAATGACTCCCTCGTAACTGGGGAAAAAATTAATTTAACCACTTAAAAATTAAAAATAAATTTAATGTATTATAATATATAAAATCAATGTATAAAGCTTATCATCGAACTAAGTAATGATAAATAGAGTTAGCAAACACAAAAGAATAATAGAAAGATTTTACTTAAAAAGCTTTGAATTTTTAAAAAATATTTTTTAATATTTTATTTAAAATAAATATACTTATATTTGGATAGTGTTAGGATTTTGCGGTATTTTATTTTCAATTGTAAAACCTTATTTATGCGGTGCCACTAACTCGAACAAATCTCGTCAAGTTTTTTTTTAAAGTCAAAATAGCGGATTTTTTTCATCTTTTAAACTGACCATTCTCCATTGTAAGCGAAACGGACCTAAGATTTAATTCTATGCATGCTGCGTATGCTAGCTTATATATCTGGGCAGGCATGCGTTGAGAAGTCAAAGGATAGGTGTGTCCTTCACATAGCGAGAAAGAATAAAATCTTTCTTAATTATTTGTGTCGCATTTTAAAGAAAAATAGTGCAAATCTCTAGCCGTCGCACTAGTGTCAACGACTGATATGTGTCTTGTCAGACGGACATCAGGATTTGAAGGAATTGGTGTTAAGCTCCAAGTCTAGTCTGGTCTATGTCTATGTGTTCGATGTTTAATTTTCGCCTAATTGTCGTGCGTTTGAACTGGGTAAGTGGGACTGTTTACTTCAATTTTTCTTCTTAATTTTTGGTTTGAGGATCATCCAATTCTTTGACAAGTTTTATTTATAAAATATGATATGATTATAAAAAATCTGTTTATATAATTTTCTAAGGAATAGAAAATAATTGACTTGTTCATTGAGTTTTATGCAAGAGTAATTATTTTGTAGTGGATAGTTATTTGAAACCAAGTTTTTATTTATTAATCTTGTTTAAAAATAAAATACGAAATGCATAAATCAAGTATTCTTATGTTTAAGGTTTATATTATTAATATTTTATTTCTAAATTCGTTACTTATTATACAGATTCTTAAATGAATAATCTATTACTTGAGTCGCATATTGTGCAAAAAATTATTTTTCTTAACTTAACTAGAATTTTAATATTATTATTTTTACCTTTCAATACTTTTGTAAAGCATTTTCTCTTGTTTAAAAAATGAACGTGTTGATGCAAATATTTATTTTGCAACAATTTTCAGTGACAAACGATATTTGAATTGATATTTTGTCTCAATCATGAATTATATTAATCACTGATCGATAGAATTCTTATCCGATAGATCATACTTTGCCTACTTTGCATTATATGGGAATGTATAAATAAGTAATGAAGCTGAAGATGTGTTTAAAATGTATGATATGGACAAGATAGTACTGTACATACTTTTTTCTTCTTACTTTGCTTCTAAAAGCGCTTTTCACTTGTGTAAATATTATGTAACGTGTTTTATACAAAATGAATCAGACTCCAGTAATCCTTCGTAATAAAAAATTATGGTTTACTTTATTATCCCCCGGATTTTAATATTGAAAATTATGCACTTTTCAAGTTGAATTGATCTTGTCGAACCATTTTTCGGATATTTGGTAGTTAAAGTATTTATAATTTGATACTTTTCATCTGATTGTGATACATAACTACATGTGATCTATCACGTGTATTCTACAGCTGCGTTAATGTAGTTAAATATATGAATCAGTGGGATTTAAATCTTCGAATCTTGTTGATGACCCTATAGCAGTTTGTATTAAAACTTTCTAAATGCATGTCTTTACAGAAGAAAAATTCATCACATGTATTTACTTGAACAGTAACATCTCCAATTGACTAATAGTGGTCGTTACTAGTGAGCTAAAAATTCATGTGACATCATAGTCACGTGATAGCTACAATCACGTGTTTCCAATCAATCAGTTCATGCACTCCGCTGTTGCCAACTTTTCCTTTTTTGCAAAAACTTTCTTTTAAAAAGCACATATTTGTCAACAATAATGCACATAAGTAAACAAAATACACTTGATTTAAAGAAATGCGTGTTGCGTTAGAGTTTTTTAGGTTTGAAAAATTTTAATACTTGAACACATTTTTAACCTGTCCTCAAACTTGAAAATATATCTAAATTTTACAAGCGAACACTTGATTACGTTTATCATGTGCCTGTCATGAATTTAGCTTATTACTGCGAATTTCCTCGTGCAACAACTAGAAACGATGAACTTTGTCATTTCATTCAAATTCATTTGTGAATCGAAGCGCAAATAATTACTTTACTATTTAAGATACAGAACTAGAAGTATTTCCCATTCATACAAAGAATGCTTTCAGTGTCGACCGTTAGCTGCATTTACATGTCCAGTTTGATTGCTTCAAATCTTTTGTTTAAACATTTTGAATCAACTTTTTATTGTTTTCTATCAAACGGATGTTTGGAAGAGGGATTGTGAATGCTTCTCGAACGAGTTGGTGTTGAAAGCTTTTATATCTGTACGCCTTGGTGGTTTTCTAAGAGAGTAGTAGGAGAAGGGAAATGCTCTATATTTGTTATTCTTATTTCAATATCAGTTTTATGCTGAAGAAGTATGATAACTTTGAAGATAATATGTGTACGTTGTAAATAAAATCGCGCTTGAATATTTTATATTTGTATTTTAAGAATAATATTTATGAAATGATGGTAAATTTTGGTGTTTCCAATTTCTAAACATTGCTCTGCTGTTTTGGGTAAGGGATCATTAAAGATTATTTGTTGGAACGCTTTTGATTTCAAATGTGTAGGACCAATTTCAAAGTTAAAATGCTTAAATTATATTTTTGATGTTACATTTTCACTCTATTTATGTTTATTTCTAGTAAGGAATAGTACAGTTATTGTTATGATGTAGAGAGAGAAAAATCATTTGTAAAAATTGCATCTTTTTCGTAACTTTCTTAGTAATTATGATAAAAACTTTCGTTCTTTTCTTTTTTTTACTCTATTTTTTTGCTGTGAAAAGTGTTGTAATGATCTTTTCAAGTGCTTATTCTGTCTCTAATTTTGAAAACTTTTGGGGGGGGGGGGGTATTGATATTTTTGTGTATTCTACATCTCCAATAAAATGTGTTTGGAAAAAAAAAAGAATTTTTTTTTTTTCATTTTTAGAAACAATATAAACTGATTTTTATGTGTTTTGTGCGATGTTAGCAATTTATTTTTTAATAATCTTTTTTTAATTTATTTTTATGCTTTGAGATGAGATTTAAAAAAGCAGTTACAATCGAAAAACTTATGCCAGATTCTGCTTGAACTCTTAAGTAATAATTTGTGCCTCGTGTTTCCTTTACTTCTGCAATTTTTTTTTAAGTATGGTTATCTTTCTTTCAGTTGGAGCGATTGATCCAGTATGAGAGGTACCTGTCCCTCTTGGCCGAACAAACCTCCCCTGACCATCCCGATTACAACGACATATGCCGAACGGCCAGTAAAGCTGCAGCAGTAAGTATACTTTTTATTATTTTGTAGTTTTCTTAATTTAACCTTCATGTTTTGTTGTGGAAACTCACTGACACATTAAAGCAGTATCAGTTCCATACAAGTAAAATATTTCTTTTTTTCATCATCAGTTAAAATTAAAACCGGATTGAGGATGGAGTCGTGATTAAATAACTGTAAGAAACGAAAGAAAGAAATTTAGTGCTTATGTTTTATACTTTTGGCCAGTATCACCAAGTAAAAAAATACATCGCCAAATGCTGTCATCTATTATTATTGTTTTGGAAAATAGGCGCGAATACAGTTTTCCACTATTGGCGGCATTTGGCAACGTCTTTAAATTTGAAGAAATTGGTCTACTGCACATTTCGTAAATACCAGAAATTTGAAATATTTGTAAAAAACAATAATAATTAAAATTACAATGGAAATTTGTCAACAAAAGATGTTTTTTCTTTATTGGAAACGTCTTGCATGTTAATGTAGTTAATCTGGGGGGGGGGGTTTATAATAAATAAAATTTGTTAAATTATAATCAAAACGTTTATTAAATTTATTAAAGGTATTTTAGTGACAATGTGTTTAAACATTTAATGCTTAATGTACTGTAACTAAATTGAATCGAATGCATTGTTAAAGCAAGGTTTGCATCATTGTATCGTATAGTCAAGATTTTGACCAAAGATTTTTATTATTATTATTTTTAACTCATTTTATCGTAATTGTTTTTCTTATAATCCTTGTACAAAAACAATTCATCTCTTAACAAAAGTGCATTAAAAACTTCTGCCGTTTCCTTTGTAATCTCGTTATTTATTTTACAACTCTAAATTAAATTTCTTATATTGTCAACTATAAGTCTATAGATCAAAGTTACATTTTTTTTGTGTGTGTGTCTAGAGTAACCCAGATAAGTATAGTAGTAAGAATTATAGGCTGTTCTTTTTTTCTTTCTTTTTTTACATTGAAAACAGAACCAAATTTGTCGACCAAACCAATTATCTATTTACCAAATTATTACGAAATGTTTAAGCTATTTTTCAATTTCATGTGAAAAACATATTCATGCCACTTTTAAAGTAGCACCATTTGTTCGTCTACTCTGTATGGAACAATTACTATTATACTGTCAACTCATCGGTTTTCCGGTTAAAATTGGGTGGCCTAGTGTGACCTATTAACCACATTAGATCTATAGAAATGTCTAATTGTTATGTCGCATTCAAATCTCTTTTTGGATCTAGTACTTTTTTTAAAAACTTTTTCAGCAAATATTTCAACATAGTTGTTTTCTGTGATTCACTTATTGTTACTTCTTACTGACTGTAATGTTTATTAATTTTCTGTTTGTTGAAAAATCGTTATTAATTAATAGTTTTGCCATAAAAAATTATTCTTCTGTTATTTTTCGACTTTTTTTTTTAACTTTTGCAATTTATTTACATAGAAATACTGATTATACTGTAGGTTGGGAAGATATGTTCTTGTCTATAATCATATAATTTTTAGGGTATATATTTTCTGCATACAGATATAAATTGAAAAGGAGTTAAGCCAAATGTGTGAGTGCATAGATCTCAACTTTTCACTGAGCATTATTTTTAATATGTTATTACTCTTCTCATATTGTCCTAAATACTTTTAATTGTGAAAAAGAGAACTTTACTTGTAGATAAATAAAACTGATATCTTATCATTTAGCTGAAGAAACAGCTTGTTTGAAAGTTTAATGAATGTTTATTACTTGAAACTAATTTTCCAATCTGCTGTTCGTACAGTGTTTTGAGATAGATATTGGTCCCAGTGCTAATAGACACAATCCTAACTAAACTTCAACTAGGTTACGACTTAATCAATGTTGATTAGTTGTAAAAATAGTACAATTCTTTAAAAAAGGTGAAACATTTGTATTTTTATAACTTACTCACAAAGACATTGTATTATAACGTTATGAGACGATTTCAGCTGCTGAATCTCTCAAAAATTCCACGTGATGCCCTAAACAAATACAGCAGCAGCAGCAGTTTCAGCTGCGATGTTGTTTTTTCTATAGATGTGTTTTTCGACTATTTTAATGCAACAATGCGCATGTAGTTACGAAAGTGAAACGGTACACTTGTGTAGCTTTGACCTAGTGTAAGTCAGGCGTGAAGTGACACCGCCATTTTTCTGAATACCTGTCCATCAAAATAGTCCCGCATGTTGCGCGTATGTAACTGGACCACTACGAAGACGTTCTGACACAATTTTTTGTGTTTTTTTTTCTTCTGTACCGTTTCATCACAGACTTGTCCTTCTGATCGTAGTGGACATCTGCTCAGCTGTTTACACAGCACATCTTCGCGCCTGTACTTAAGCGGGAAAATTTTCAGCTTTATTCTGTTCTAACATATCAATTAATTCTCCGAGCTGAGTTACGCAAAATGAGTTACTAAGAATAATGGAACTTTGCGTGGAATTGTTCTGTTTGGAATGTTTCACTTTCTAATGAATAGTACATTCTCGATTATTCGGGTTAATGATCGAATGAATGGACAATTGGAAATCGAATAATATTCTCCTGGAATAAGTCTTTGCCTGATGCGATTACGACACACGCTAGATTCAAATTAACTTATTGGTGTCTCGTTTAAGACCTCTCATGTGACATAATGTTTATAATTTGATTGGAACACAATGGAAAGGAAGAAAAGTCAATTCCTCGTATTTGCTTGGGAATGTTTAAAAGAGAATTAATACATGAAAAAATATCTTTTTTCTTGTAAAAATTTTTCCAGTAAGAGTAAAATCATTTTAGCATTATGTCTAAGCTGATACTCCTTTTCTTTAGTGTTGTTCGAATGTATTATTAAAAAATGTCATCTAGAATTGTTCCATTTTCATTTTTAAAAAGTAATTACATTTATGATGCAGTATATGTAAATCATTTCAATGCATTGGAATGTTTTTTTATGCATCCGTTCTAATTTTGCTAATTAAATTTGCTAATAAAGTGATCTTTGAAATTGTTAGCATTCTAACGCCTAATTTTTTCCCGATTTGCATTCAGTATATTCAACACTATTCAAATCGTGGTTTTTTAAGCATATCGACTTCGAACAAAAAGTTTATTTTGGCTTCTTTACTTTGAATACTAATAAAATTGGGAAAATAATAAATAACGCTGTGAATTTAATAACTTGTGGAAGCATTAAATAACATGAATATAAGAATTTTATAGAAAAGACAAAGTTTTATAATTATTTTTTCCGCCTTCAATTTCAATAATATTAACTTGTTTAATTACAAACATTAACTTATTAAAACTCATATCAAGAATGTTTTTCTGATTTTTTTTTTCTTAAAGTATATTGCATTTCTTGCTTTTAAAACTTGTTATGATTATAACATCTTGGATGCTTTTCGTTAAACCCCATAAGGTTTTAAATAAATATTAAAATAATTAATTTGTATTTTTATAACATTATTATAAAGTTATCATTTTAGCATAAAAAGGGCTTTGTTATGTATTGCTGTAAAATAATTTTGCATACGATTATTATTTGTTAATTTTATTTAATTAATGGAAAGCATTCATTTTTATTTAATTATATTTTTTCTTCGTTTTAAATTTTTATTTCAAAACATTTATTATTAGTAGAATATTTGCCTTCTAAAAGTAAAAAAAAGATCATTTTTAAATTTTTTTTTTTTGAAAATTTTTTCAGAAGTTTGTGAGAAGTTTATTTCAATTTTAATTATCATATCATTCTTTGTGTACAGTTAATTTAATTTGTTTTTGTTTTGTTGTCATAGTAATCTTACGGTAAGAAAATTGGATGAAATTAAAAAATATAATTCTTTTGTTAATATACTTATGTGTATCAGATCATGCGCATGCGCTTTACTCGGACACTTCCTTTAATTTTGTAGCATTTAAGATGTATCGTGATTATTAATCATCCTTTGTACATATTTTTAATTTATTATTAATAGAAATATCATTTTTCCCCATGGAAAATATTTTAAAATGTGATAATGAATAATGAATAAATTGTAATGAGATTATAATGAATTTTTAAAAATTGTTTTGAAAGAGTAGGGTAAATAAAAAAATTAAAAGTTTTTCGAAAAATAATTCATACAAAATATTTTATTTGAATCATTGTTTACTCTGTAACCGTACTGTTACTTTTCATTCCTCGTACAAAACCACTTATACGATGCATAGAGTAATTTTAAAAGGAATTTTCATCCCAAATTGCATAAATAAAAAATAGTAAAACAAAGAAATATCACTGAAAACTAAATGTTTGAAATCAAAAATGACTAAATTATGTTTATCTTCCAGTAAACTAGACTCGAAGTTTATTTTTGATCCATCGAGTTTCCTTGTGTGCTGACATATTGTTTTTCAATAAGAAAAGAAATACCACCTTTCTTACATTAATAAAATGACCTACACGGAATGAAAACAAGGGCAACACTGTTAACCTTCGAGTAGAACTGTGTTGTTCTATGAAAGGATATTTAGTTAGGGCGTTCGCGCCTTTTTGGTCATTACATTGGAGATGTCCACGAAAGCATCATGGCATATCCTTTGAACATCCCTTCACAAAATAAAGAAAGCATTGCTGAAACATTTTACCACATTCATTCCATCAAGTGGTATTCATTCATCCTTCGAACTAATGGCTGAAGAATTCTTATGGCACATTCAGTCCTATTAAATTTGGGCGGTTACCGTCATCTTTCTTCAATAGTATTTCCGTGAGTTTTCTTTCGATCCCCCCCCCCCTCTACCTCCTTCCATTCTTATTCATGCTGCTGACGTTCGACGACGACTGAGTCAAGTTTAAAACTCTGTTCTTATAGGAATTACGTAATTTAACCTTGGTAGGCGATTTTTAGTTTGATCTTATTTGAGTGTGGGTGGTTTCCAGCATATCTGAACTTTAGTGAAGGGTTAACTAGATCAAATTGTATTTATCTTTTACTTCTCTCTATATATATCGTCCTTTTTTGTTTGGATAAAAAAATTTTTTTTAAAAAACGTCTGTTTTAGAGGTTACGTATCGAATTAGAAAGTAATTTTTTTTCATATATTTTCTACTCGTGCTATCTTTTTGTGGTATCTGGTATCAATGTTGAATATATTTAATCCTTTTCACTTCTTAAATATTTTTTGTAAGTTTTTAAAACCTTTTTTTCTTTTTAAGAAATATAAAACTTTTTAATTATCTAACCACGTGCTCTTTTTACCGGTTTCTCTGATCTGATAAATCATTGCTTTTACGCATCTTAAAATTTTTTATCTCGTTCAAATCTGAGATTTGATTTGATACCTGATCACGTAGAAAGTAGTTCATCTGATTTACTGGAGTTTTGTTCTCTTTCCTTATCGCAGCTATGCACACCATAATTTTAATTTTACATCTTTGAATTTCAAGTTTGTACTATTGTAAAAAAAAGTAATTTTGGAAATGTGAACGGTAGAAAGAGGTTTTTGAAATTATACGTTTCATATATAACACGAGTATACAGAATATTTCATACGTGAATTGCATTTTTTTTTTCAATTAAAAGTCGTGCAGTGATAAAACTATTTTTATAAATCTGCTTCCTAACAAAAATAATAAAAAGTAACTGAATAAAATTTTATCACGGTCTTTACCATGAAAGGCTTGCATGGCTGAGTTATAAATTATAGCTATATATCATTTTTTTAAAAAAAATCCAAGTTGATTGAAAGTTAATATCGAGATATTCATATTTTCCATACTTTTAGAAATGAAGTGAAAAAAAATGTTGCTAATTTTAATGATGTTGTGGCAAACGATAATTATTAACTCTTGAAAAAAAATTCTGAAGTTTGTTGTAGACTTCTCAAATCAATATGTTTTCGATTTAATGTAAGTATTAAATTAAATGAATATTTTTAAGTAATTGTAGTTTAGATTGAGGTTTTTTCCCTTTTTGTTCTTTTTAAGTAATATGCTCCTTTTTTCCTCCTTGACACTAAAAAGTTCTTAGATTCGTGTAAAAATTTCCAGATTTAAACAATTTAAGAAAATAACTGAACCCGACTGTATTTTCAAAAGAAATACTCTGTTAAGATTCATAAAAATCATAGAGAATGCAAAAAACACAAACTAAGATAATTTTAAATTAAAAATAATTGAAAGCTCTACAAAAATTCTTAAAAGTTTTAAAATTTCAAGTGTTTTTTTTTATAATTAATAATTTTTAATATTTAACGCTGTATTTACATATACTTTTACTAACAATTATATTATTCTTCCTTTTTAAAATATTATATCAAAGCATTTATAGTTATTTTATTTAAAAATCAGTTTTGCAGTAGAATTTTAAGTCTGCTATTATTTATATTTTATAATCACTGTTTATTATTTTAGCAAAGCATTAACAATTATCTCTTTATTATAAAAACTTATCTTGTATATATATTCTTATACAAATAAGTTTCTACAACGTTACATTTGTTATCATTTAGTTTCTCGATTTACCATTAAACACTGTACTTATACTTTTGAACGTGACATTTTCCCCAACATCTGCTATGTGTGACAGTTTTTTATCAACAAGGTTCTATTGTTAAAGTTGGAAAACGTTTATTTTACTTAGAAAAACTTTTCTAAGCAGGATGCTGGTAGTGAAATTCATCTGGAGTGGGGGAGGGGAGAGGTAAAATAGGCATTGCAACTTTTCATCACACGCGTGAAAAAAAAGAGAAATTTTTTTTTTATTTATTTAATTCCACTATTCAATCGCAGTCGACTTCCATTGTGAATCATTATTTGTTGCCACAACTTGATCTACAAAGTACATCGTTAAGCAGAAGTAGAAGTATTTTTCTCGCTCTTTGAAAGCCTCGCGCTTTAAATCTACTTCAAAAGGATGCAGTTAGTTCAAGCTCTGTTGAGTATCTTTTATTCGTAAAAATCTTTTATGGAGTTTTAACAAGATGAGAGGAAACAAATAATCGAACAATAAATAGAACGTTCTTTGTGAGTTCGAGTTGGCAGTGTTCTAAGGAGTGCTATCCTGTGTGTTCAATTTTCTCACGCTAGGTGGCTCTGCACAGTGTATAGCTCCACCGTTTGCTCATGCTTGTATTATAGGTTTTGAGATTTTTTTTCCCTTCGATTTGTGTTTGCGTATATGTAAGCTTGTTTAACGCTTTTGTGGTTTAGAAAGTACAAAAATAAGAATTGGGTTGAAATATCCTTGCATTTTTGAAAATGAATGGTTCTTGATTATTATTGTGAACGGGCTACCAAATCTTAAGAGTGAAATTTTTGTAGAATATAACCCAAATATTACAAAAAGGTTTTAATAGAAAATAGAGCAGTTCGTTTGTTACTTTTAAGGCATTATCATTTATATTTAAATCAGTTAGTACCTAATTTTTTTTAATGTTTTTAATTTAATATATAGCATGTTTTTAATTTAATTACTATATATATAATATACTGTTCACGAAGGAAAAAATACGACAAACACATGTCTTGTAAACATTTATTATTTGAATAATTAAAAACAATCATGATTTCATTAAATTTTTTTAGATCGAGATTCAATATTGTGGCATTTTATTAGTGTTTATGCAGCATTTTCTATTCCATATTTTTTACATTGAATCAGTTTCTCAAAAATTAGTTTTTAGTTGCATGCAATTTCAAAACGTTCAATTCAGTTTTTTCTTTAAACATGTAATAATTTTTAAAATGTTTTGCTGTGACATTCATCACACAAACCATTATTGATATATAAGTTTTCGCAATATTTACTACTAAATCAGAAATATATATATTACATAAGCATTTTTTTGTAATCGTAAAACATTTTTGGAAGATTACAGAAATGAATATCTGAAACAAATTTCGAGTTAAACCTTTAATATATTCTTTGCAGTTTATAAAACATCCTTTACTGTTGCATTCACAACATTTAGTCTTCCTTCTTTGCGAAGTAGATCAGATTTGATATTCAATATAAAGTTCAACCACATAAAAAAAAATATTTCAATTGTTTGGATGGAAAAAAAGTTGAATGGAAAACATCTTTTAGTCTTAAAAAAATCAGTTTGTATCGATTATAATTTCAATTTTGTAGACAATGTGTGCATCGCAACAGACTTAAACGAATCTCTATTGACCTCTATCCTTATTATCAATCTTAGTTTGAATTGCACAATAGACTGATTAATAGATTATTAATATTTTTTTGCCACAGCTTACTCATTTGTGGGTATTTCACAAAAAGTTCTCCATGTTATCTTTTATCAAGATACCGCATTGGTCAATAGAAATTAATGTTCTTTCTTTCAATGAATCTTTTAAATTTTTTTTTACTATGTTGATTTTATAATCAAATTAATTCTATCAAATGCGCTTTCGTCGAAATGTAAGTTAAAATTTGATTTATTTGTCATTTTTCATCAAATGATAGTTTTAAAAATTTTACACAGTTCGTTCTCATTTTTTGAAAATGTTTGAACATTGGTAAACCTCTTATTGTGTGGAATTTTAATTCTCTATTTTTATGTTGAAGTTATAAAAGTGTATTATTTGACTATTAATTATGAAGTAACCGTTTAAATTAATTGATTTTGTATTTATTTATTTTTTTTCCTGCTGGGCGTTTAAACTTTCAGTGTAATAATCTTTCTGCGTCGATCAGCAGTTGCCAAACTTTGGAACTTCGTGGAAAACTAAATGTATGATTTTATATTTGGTGGACCATTTTATGGCGAACAACAATATTGTCCCTTATTAACATCTCTATTTACTTTTGCATACCATTGAAAAGGTATTAAAAAAATTTTAAGTATAATCCATATTCCATAAGACGTTTTGTCACTCGTCATTTTTGAATGTCCCAGTTTTTCTGCGGACCGTAAAATTTCTCACGGACCACCAGTCGACGATTATTTACTTTTATTTGTTGTTTCTTTTGCTTATTAATTTTTCTTTCTTTATTATAGATGGTAAAAAGAGCTGACCATGGGAGAGAGGAATCCGATCTGGATCGAATCCAGGATCTTTTTCCAAGTGATCACTTACGTCTCCATGAACGAGATCCTCTGTCTCCAGTAAGTGCATTTGTTCATATTTCTTTTATAAAGCACATGTGGTAAAGACATTTGTTTTTCAATTGCCGCCGCGAAAGCGTAGTGGGAGAGATGAATCACTGTCAATAGTATTTAACTAATTCAAATTCATATGTTGTCATAGTCACATGATAACTGCAGTCACGTGTTTCCAGCCAATCAGTTCATGCGCTTCGCTGTTGCCAACTTTTACTTACAACTGAAACTTTCTTTTAAAAAATACATTTTTTTAAAATTTAAAATAAATAAAATTTGAAGTCTTGTCAAAATTTTACAAATATATCAGCTAGTAAGTATATGTTGAATGTATATGTTTTGAATTCGATGGGGAACACGTGATTGTCTTTATCACGTGACCGTGATGAATTTAGCCCATAGCGTAAATAGATCTCTCTTTAGGGGGGGGGGGGCTATATTCTGAAAAATAGACGGAATCGCCGAGGAATAATCTCTATAATAAAAATTAAACACCTGTTGGTCTCCGGGGGGGGGGGTTGAACTCCCAAATCCCCACCCTTATGTTCGCCACTGATGTATAAATATGAAATTGTTATTAATTTTTAAGGGAATGATAACATCTTAAATGTATTTAAAGGGTTTATTCAGTGGCGCACACAAATTTTTTAAATGGTGGGGGAAGGTTCAAGGGTCGAAACTCCACCATTCTCGTATCATATCTCGATACACTGCCAAACATATTCCTTTAATTTTGTGTTGATTTAGGGTACAAAAACCAGTAAAAAGTAAATTATTGAATTAATAATTAGCATTAATTAATTAAATAAATTGGTAATAACAAATACATAATTAAATTTTACATTCTATACACAGGATTATCATCAATCGAAAAAAAATCGGGGGTTATGGGGTGGTCTGAACCCGTGGAACCTCCCCCCCCCCTTGTGTGCTCCACTGGATCTATTTGTATTTCCTTTCAGAAAGTTTGCAAAAATGTAATTTTTTAAATACAAATTTAATAATTTATTTTTATTTTTAATTTATATTTTATTTTTAATTTTATTTATTTTATTTTTAATTTATTATTTATTTTATTTTTAATTTATATTTTATTTTTTATTTATTTTATTTTTAATTTATTATTTATTTTATTATTTATTTATTAAAATTAGTTTAATTTATCAAATCAAGTTATGTTTCAGCTAACGAAATGTAATTTTTAATTTTACAAATTTTTTAGAATTCGTAGATTTTTTTTAAATTTGTAATTTTTTGAAAATCAAAATGGTCACTTGCAAATTCTTACACATGGTATATATTCAAATTAACACAACACCAAATCCATTTATTGCTGTCATCATTCTTGTTCTCTTCAAATCACAAAATTTCTTTCCTCATTCCGATATAGTTAAAACTTCACAACACGCATTCTTCATCCTGAAGAAAATATTACCATTTCCTTCATCTTTTATCTCCAACACGCAGACGATAGTTGCGTAACGGAACTTGCGTGTGCAATTCCGAAACTATCAAACGAAAACGGTGGGGGGAGAGCAGGTGTTCCTAATTGAACCATATGCCACTACATCCTCCGCCGAAGTCCTCCCCCCTTTTCATTCCGGACATCCGATAGAAACGTTCTGTTGCGGGACGCCGTTTCCTGTATTTTTGTTCCTTCGAGGACAACCCCTACGGATTTTCATTTTATTCGGGTTACGATAATAAGTTTCTGTATAAATAACCCCACCAGATATAAAATATAAAAAAATAGCTCCCTCCCCCGCTACAATGGAAATATTGGATCATTCCATGTAAGGAGTGGCTCTGGTGCAATTAGGTGTTCTTGTGGAAATAAATAGTGATGAGGGAGTAAAAAGTAGAGTGTGTTTTTTGCTTTTAAGAAATTTGGTGGGCATGGTAGCAAATGAGAGAGAAAGTATCCTTTAAATGTTTTTGGCTTGGAATAATTTTGCAATAATTGGATTCGATTGTAATTATTTGTTGAATATATTAAGTGATGTTTGGCTTTTATGAATGTGTAGATAAATGTTGAAATTGTTGTTATTGTTATTGCGATTAAATTGATATTTTTTAGCCTTGTCATGTAATTTTTACTTGTTTTAGTTGTTTTCTTTCCCTTGGTTTTTAATAAGAGAGGGGGGGGGAGTATTTTATCGTATTCTTCTCGGGATGTATTCTAGGACATTCCATTTAACCATATTGTGGCTTCAGTACATTACTGATAAACTCTATGAAGTTAATATTTATATCGAATTAGGTGTATTTTTCATAAAGCTGTGAAAATATTTTCTTCTCTTTTGTTAAAAGGTATGTTTGCACTGGCAATTTTACTCAGATTCCTTGTAAGTGTCCCAGTCAGTTTCGTTGTTGAAGATCGAAGTATTTCTCTAATGGGGTTATGGTCATGATTAATGATCGGCAATATCCAACCCAAGTTTGAGGCCTGTTTTCAGCCAAAGTCCTTAAGGTGGAATAATGTGGGGTTGCTACACGTTAATTGAAATCCTCTTAAGTCCTCACGTTGTAAGACGTGGAAGCTAAGAGAATGAAGTGCCACCTCTGGTATCGATCGCGTCATTTGACAGAGAGGCAGAATGATAAATTCTGTCGCCGATGACTCGTGTTGTTCAAAGTTTCAGATCAGTCAAAACTTACTGTTTTACAATTGATTGGAGTGTTCCATAGTTGAGCTAAAATTTCTGTTGAATGATTTCTATTTAACTTTTCACAATTGCTGTTATTCTGTGACTTACGCGAATTCGGAGTTACGCGATTTTCAAATCTGGTTGATTCGTTTTTTTGTTTGAAGGTAGGGGGGGGGGGATTGGTCTAATTTTTGAAGTTTGTATTTTTATTGAAGAGAAGTTGTGGATCTTGTCAACCAAATAAATTTTGAAGTGGATAGTGATGACGTTCAAGAACTGCTGGATTTCCACAATCAGGAGCTGACAATTATTGAGCTCATAGAAATGCATGAGCAAAACATTGAAGGAGTCTTTAGACCCAGCTCAATCAGGAGATCGAATGACGATCGGGAATTTAACTTAAGGCCTCACTCTAGTTGAAAAAAGGGTTACCGATTTTTGAAAATATAGCCTCGAACGATGAGCATATTTTTTCCTCTTCCGGAAATTTTCCTGGAGGGGAGAAAAAAACTCTTTGATCCGGCAGACTACTTTGTTAGATATTATGAAACCTACTTTTTCAAAATTATTCCGGTTTGCGATTTGGTATTTGTATTATCTAAAACTTTGTTAAACATTTTTTTAAATTATTTTCTTTCGTCTCCGGCCCAAATAAACAAAATTTATATGTATTCATATGCGAAATCATACCCCGACTTACGCGGTTATCACTCAGCCCAACCTATCGCGTAAATTCGTATTACTCTATAAAAAATTTATGTTTTAAGCATTTAAAAAAACATTTTTTCGAATGAAATGTAGAGAAAGAAATTGCGTAATAAAAAATTTTTCATTTTCTGAATTAGTAAATTACGATTTATTCAAATTAAAGGGCCATCGGGAAAATGTAGATTATTTTTCTATGGTTTTCTTTCAGACAATAATATCATTTCATTTTTAACACCCTTTTATAAGCTTCACTTGTATGTCACGGAATCTTTGAACTCCATTATTACCCACTTTAAAAGGTCAGATTAATTCGAAATTTGGCTCACATGTCCAGGACCGATGACAGTAGAATAAGTAAATAATTTTGTGTCGCCCATCCGGTATAGTAGTTAGCTGTGCCATAGGGCCTGGGTTCGAATCCCGGAGAAGGCAAGGATATTTGTAAATGTATAATGCCTTCGCGATATGGGGGTACTCTAAATAGCCGTCGAACCGCAAATCCTCTCGTGAGGTTGGTGGAAGGGGAAGAGTGGTGGTGGGCCCCTGACCTCTCCCAGTGTTCTCCCTCATAATTGGGTTGGAACTGAGCCAAATCGTTCTTTCGCTTGCATGGTGCTCAAAGCTACGGCTAACGACAGGCGTGCAATCTAGCCTGATGTCATGGTGAATTTCGTGGGCCTCGATCTTCAGACAGGTGGCATTAGCAAAAACAACAACACAACAATAATTTTGTTCCATTGTCCTGACCAGGATTAACGATTTCCTATTTTCAGATCCCATCCAGCGCCTGGCCACTTATTTCAGGTCCCATTTCCAGATTGGGTTACTAAAAGATTAAGTTACATAGTTGAATTAACTATAAAAGGGTGTTTTTTAGTTTCTTTAAACTGTGATTTATTATTTTCAACATTCATTATTTATTTTGGATTTGAAATCGAAATTATTTATTTAAAAGTATGTTCACATCTGTTTTTTTTAACCTAAATGTTTAATGAACGTTTAGTATTCGCATTGACTTGGGGGAAAAAAAAATTTGTTAAAATAAATGAATATTTACTTTTTTTCTTTCGCTTGATTGAATAAATTTAATTGGTGCTGTTAAATGTTTAAATAGTTTATTTAAAGTTGATATAATTTTGCTGTATTGTCTTTATTTCGTATTTGTTATGGTAAATTTCTGTATATTGATCTGATGTTAAATCATTTGTTTCATTTAGAACAGGAAGTAACGAAATGAGACTTAGTCAACTGTAACTGAAACTCTAAAACGTTTTTCAACACTTCCTATTTCCAAATGGAGGGGAAGAAATCTGTCAAAATGCTATTGAATAACAAAGTTTAATCTAAAGAGTTTTACTTCAAACATTAAATCATTTTAATTTGTTTTAAACAGTTTTTAAATTTAAATATTTGTTGTTACTCCTTACACACAGAAAAAGATACTTAATTGCCATGATATATTGGTTAAAAATGAATGGAAAACTTACTGCATTACAGAATGTTCTGAGGATATTTCTAAAAATTCTTTTTAATGAAGTAAACATTTTATTTAAAGAAATATAGGCTTTGTAAAAGAAACGATAATATTTTTTTATAATCCAATTATAATTCCTAAAAAAATATTTAGAATTATTTTGGGGAAAGGTATAAAATGAAAAATTCCTAATTATTAATATTTCTTTAGAAATAATTTATAATATTTACGTGTATATTGCCTTGTGAGATCGTCTTTATTTTTGTTATTTTATTTTGTATTCTTTGTAGAGTTTTATCTATTGTGCTTCTTCCAGCGCCCCCACGTTGATTTCTAAAAGTTTTGGGGACAAGCGTTAGCCTAGTGGCCATGGTCACCAGTGTGTCATGAGTTCGAGTCCCAGTGCCACAGAAGATCTGCCATGTTGTAGGGCTGGCTGGTGCACCTTAAATCTGCCGTGGCTCGAAGTCCTCACGTTGTCGTGTTGTGGAAGTTTGAAGAGTAGGGTGTCAGCCCTGTGTCGTCCTCGTCACTTGATCGTTGTTCATCGAAAGAATACTCAGGAATTAACACAGCAGCTTGGAAAACTGCCAACATTACTATTTTACAAACGGACAAAAACCGCACATTTCTTAAAAAATAACGGTTATTTCTTCCTCCCCCACCCCCTATTCTTTTTTCTTTCTTTTTTTGGGGGGGGGGTAATTTTAAGTGGCAATAAATATAAATTAAGAAAAGTTTGCTATGTAATATCTAATTTTATTACAAAATTAATATTTTTTTTAAAAATCTCATACTTGAGATTAATTATTTTTCCTTCTTCAATGGCCCGACAGCCCTGGGTGAGTCCTGACCTTCTCCAGAAGTTTTCTTCCGGCATCTCTACTTTTGGCAACTATTTTCCAGTTTTTGAGCTTTAAAATATTTAGGTCTTTTTTTTGACACAGTCAATTCATCTTAACCGGGTCTGCCCCGAGGTCTATTTCCCAAGGGCTTTGCCAAAAAGGTTTTCTTGCAGCAACAAGTCTCTGTAATTTACAAATTTTACAATATCAGTCAATCCATTTCCCATTGGCTTTGCCAGAAAGAATTTCTTGCAGCAACCATCTTCATTCTAGCCAGATGGCCAGCCCATTTAAGTCTCTGTAATTTAACAAATTTTACAATACCAGGTTGTTTATAAATTTTGTAGAGTTCTAAGTTAGATCTTCTTCTCCATGATCCATTCACTTTTATCCCACCAAGAATGCAGCATAAGATCTTTCTCTCGAAAATTCCGAAAGCTTCCTCATCACGTAAAGTCAATGGATTAATTATTTACTGCAGTGGCTCACACAAGGGGAGTGTCCTAGGGGTCCGGACTCCCCCAAAGCCCTTTAGTTTTTTCGATTGATGATAATCCTGTATATATATAACGTAAAATTTATTTTAGTACTTGTAATTAACAATTTATGTTATTAATTAATGCTAATTATTAACTCAATTTATTTTTTACTGTTTTTTGTTAACAAAATCAGAAGAATCAATTGGTATTGTCTTGAGATATGATACGAGTTGGAGGATTTTCGATCATGAACCCCCCTCCCGTTTTGAAAATTTTTTGTGTGCGCTACTAATTTACTGTGTACATATTTTGTTAATTTTGCAATTTTAAAAATTAATTCCAAAAATAAATTGAAATAAATATTTACTTTTTTTTTTCCTAAAAAAATTATCTTCCAGAATCTTAACTAGCTTATATTTAGAGTTTTGTTCTGAGGATTAGCATGCTTTATCTCTAGAACAAAACTAAAATCACCAAAAAAACAAGCATTTCCATAATTCAATTCTTAAAAAACTTCTTTTTTTTTTGTATGGTGATTCAAGAAAATTTGCGTAACACATTTTCTCCGCAACACTCGCTAT
The DNA here is from genome assembly GCA_019973975.1 of Trichonephila clavata. Lineage (NCBI taxonomy): Eukaryota > Metazoa > Arthropoda > Arachnida > Araneae > Nephilidae > Trichonephila > Trichonephila clavata. Next base: position 162,977 of record BMAO01026988.1, read on the forward strand.
CAAACAAATTTTTCCGCTGTATTTCGAAAATTCGACGTCCATAAATAACTTCCAGGTAAGGAGACATCAATTTTATCTCGAACCGATACTGGAATAAAAAAGGAAAGCGAATCGAGAGAGATATACATGACATGTTTTAAAATCGTGATTGCTTCTACGATTTTTATCAATCACTCTGAGATAATACGTCTTTAGTCATCTTATGGGAGGAGATAGATAGTGACGCTAAGGCCACTGATCAAACCGGGTCAGTTGCTGCAGTCAGTGGAAAACTGTCTTTCTCACCTGGTGTTTAAGCCGTAGTCGTAGGTGGCGGTGTGTGTAGTAGTGCTTTTTTTTTGCAATTCAGGAGCATTTGGTAAAAGATGACTGTTAGACGAGTTTGTGGTAAGTGCTCTTGCTTTCCTTAGTTTGGAATTGTGGATGGGTTTGTGGAAAAGTGTTTTTTGTTTCGGATTTTAGTGTGTGTTTAGTTTTAAAGTTGTTTAAACTGGCAGTGGAAAGTTTGGAAAACGTAAATTGGAAATTCTATTTGGCCGGTAAGGATTTTACTAGTGTTTGATACTGCTTTAGTATGTTTGAAAAAAAAAAATTTTTTTAAATCATTTATAAGAGTTATGTATTGTATTGAAATACTAATTTTTCTTGCTCTCAAAATGAAATTTTAATGGGTTTTAAATATTGGTTAGCAAATAACAATTTTAGTAGCCTTTTAATATCTATCACGGCCATTAAGATAGATTTTCTTTTGTTTTCAATGTCAATTAATTCATTTGCAATATTAAAATAAGAAGTTTAATTATTTAAAAGATATATGTTTGTAAACTTTATCGTGATTATTGAAGAAATCATATAACTTTTTATTGATTAATGTAATTCACTACATTTGTAACCGTGATTTGAAAAAAAAACGTTGCACATGGATAATATTTTTGATATTTAATGTCACTTGAATTAGAATATGCATATAAAATTGCTTTAAGAATACCATTACAAGAAAAATAATTATTTAAAAGCAATTTTTGGACAATCAATGAAGAAAGAATGATATATTTTCAAACATTCTCCTTGTTTGAAAAATGCTTCTGTAATAATATTATGCATGTAAGTAGCTAGGACTTCTATATAACGAAGTTTTCTTTAATATATAATTTTGAAGTGAATTTATATTTATATTTTATTATATCAGAATGAAGAAATTTCAACATTTTTATTTGAATTGATCGTAACTCTAAAAATAATGTGAATTTTTCAAAAATCCTAGTTCAACCCCTTGTAGAAGTCTTAACAATATAGATGCAAAATATTATTTTAGAAGCATTTTTCGTAAAAGGACGTTTTGAAACTATGTTATTCTTTCTTCATTTTTTGCGAAAAAAATTGCACTTCAATCAAATTTTTTTTGTAATAATATTATTTTATGTTTATTCTAATTCAGGTGACTCTAAATATTACAAAAAAATAATAATAATTTATGCGTTTTTTAAAATTACGACTTCGAACGTAGTCAGTAATCGAAATTTTTTTTATTCCATAACTACTCTTTATGCTGTTAATTTATGCATTTAATTCTAAATATCTGCTAGCAAGTCCACTGAAACTTGTATAATTTCGTTTATGTACTTGTAAATTTATTTCGTTTAAAACCCAAGTTCTTAGCGATGAGTCTTTCTGAGCAAAACAAATTCGATTGCAAGCTTACTTGCTCTCATTGTTACATCATCCTGTTAAATCATTTTATATATATACAATTGCTATTGCTTATCAAAATCATTATAAATTTCTTTTGTGTTAATAAATGCAAAAATATTGCTTCATAAATTCGATTACGCAAGCATAAATGTATCATCCAATTAATGCTGCAACTATTCTTTCACTGTAAATGTAAAGATTTTGCTTCGATTTTATTTTAAAGTCATTATTTTATGAAGAAATCGCATGTAAACCTTTATTAAGACATAATCATTTTATGAAAAAAGAATGATTTCAACTAAAAAAGGCGGCAAACGACTAGCTTCTGTGAGTGTATAATTTTTATTTATTAATTCCATATTTATTAATTCCATAAACCGGCCCAGCGGTAACCAGTATTCATAGAAACCTGTTTGAATAATATATTTACATATTTTTATAAAAAAGTTAATTTCATCACACACAGACATGTCTTGGATATCAATTAACTTATCTTTCGAAACATTATTATTCATTTACAAATAATTTGATGAAATCGTCTGCGATGTTTGCATTAACGTACAGTATATGATAAGGTTGGTAGAAATTTGTAATTTGCGGTATTTAAAAAAAAAAAATGTCAGTGTTTTTTAGAAATAGAAAATGTACTTTTATGCTAAAAAGTTATATTTGTTTTTTAAAAATATGTATATGTAATTTCTGTCATTGTCAAGTCACCATTTACATCAAAGGTTCTCAATTATTGTGCAAAATGTAATATTTAATTACTTCAGTAGTTATAACGTAAATTATAAATTTGAAAATATATGAATACATTTTCTCTGCGTTTTTGAATATTAATTATTTTTTAATGTACATTACCAAGTAAAACAACTTCGAAAATTAATAATTTAACTCTTGTTTTTTATTTGATACTACTATAAAATTAATATTTATTCAGGAAACTTTGTCAAAGATGGTATTTTTTTTTTTAAATATTTTTGATGATTCGTTGGAATGATATTTTTTAAATTATTACCAGCAATTTATTATTTATAAAAATCATATATTACACTTAATGATTTTTCGGCTTAATTTTGTTTTCGTTGTATATTTATCTACACATTCATTTTATTTTCAAATTATGTTATTAAGTGTTTTGTTCAAAATAAAAAACGTTTTCTTTTTATTTTAAGTAATTTTGAAATTATTCGAAATTGTTTTGTCTCCTTATATAAGTGTGATGTATTATTTATTTTTTTAAATTACTTATATAAAACGACTAGCCGTTGCCTGCCCACTTCGATAGCATTACATACCGCTAAAAAATTATTTATATTTAAGTTCGGTCATCAAGCGTTCCATAGTTTTGAAAAACATTCTTAAAACCCTCATTTCTAGATTAAAAAAAGGCCAGGACTTTAATTTCTAAAATTAAATTAGAATTATCTTTTACGCTCCCGTAACCTTCTCCTCTCAAAATGGATTACCGCTAAACCCTATTCAGTTGTTTACTGCTCAACAAAATAAACATGCTTTCAAATCTAAAAATCTAATAGTTCGAAAACAAAAAACAAATTTTTTTTTTGCCTATATGTTCCGTACTCCCCCCCCCCCCCCATTGACAATCGATTTCCGAAAGACCCTCTCTTGGCTTATCTGTACTCATGAAAGGAACATGCCTACCAAATTTCAAATCTAATAGTTCTAAAACGGGAACATTTATCTATAACACCCTTTAACCCCTCGCAACTCCCCTTTGAGTCTATTTTCGCAAAACCCGTTTTAGTGATGTCTACTCCATCAAAGAAACATCTCTGCCAAATTTCAAGTTGCAGGTCTAATACTTCTGGAGATATCGTGACGTGGGAAGGAACCGCTTTTCTTCTTTTCTTTAGATTAAAATCATATATTATTTTTAAGTTATTTATATAAAACGATTTACAGTTAAGGTCGCATTGAATAAACTTAGAATGAAAAAATTTTATTGCTACTACTTGTTTTATTTCACAAGTAATATTTCTTCTTTTTTTTTTTTTTTGACTGGACCCGCATGCCATATGATTATATGACATGTAAAACACCCTTGAGTGTCAATTTGGCTCTGGTATTCCGGAAAAAAGAAATCACGACAATATTTAGCATCCGACGAGAGCTGGAATTAAAATCAATTCAAGCGTCCAAATTTAGTTGCGAGGGCCGCCACTGGATGATGGGAGGGACGTCTTAAGGTATGGGCCCAGGGCCTACGCCACAGGGGGAGGGGCCTCGTCTCGTTCTCGACTAAGCATTAATAAGATTCGAATAATTCCAACGGTCAAATGTTTTTTTTTCCGGCTGTATTCTTTGAGAAAATGGGAATTTCGGCCTATATGTCTACTGGGTATGTGTGATGACCGTTGTCCATGTATAGGTCGAACCGGTTTGCGCGATAGTACATAATGCACATTTATTTGTTTTCAGGTTACCGTTTATACAAGTGTTTGACAACGCATGCAATGTACTGTCTGCTTTTAAGGTTCATATGTGGGGCCTATATTTATGTAGGGGGCCAGGGCCTAGTTTTGTGTAGGAGCCCAGACCCAATTTTCTCGTAGGGTCCCTGGGACTACATTTATGTAGGGGCCCCAAGGAACTGCATTTGCGTAAGGGCCCAGGGCCTCAAAGAGTCTTAGGACGTCCCTGGATGATGGCACCATGAAATGGCTCTTACATTTGTGGACTGGCCGTGTCTGTAAAGGCTTAGTTGGCATGCAGCTTATTAGGGGAATAAATTATTTGGGGTGCTATTAATTTTCAAAAAGCTGATTAATGACACGATTTTTATTTCTAAAATACTCTGTTTTCTTTCATTTTGCAGACGTTTTCGAATATATCATCGAACAAAAAAAAAAAAAAAAGAACTTTTTGTCAACTTAAATTCTCTGTCAGATAAGAATCACGTTAAAAGGAAGTATTTTTCCGATTCTCAGTTAAAAGACACAAAATTCTAGTTATTTCTCCCACAACAGAACATGATTATTTCTGATTCATTTCCTGCGAACAATTTAGAAAACAATACACGCTATGGATTCAATTGTCTGACAATTCCTAATAATTTCCAATTGAATACCAGACTAAAAGATTAGAATGTCAGCATATTGAGGATGTCGTTTGGCGTATTTTTCCTGTGTGATAACAATACAATGATATTTGCACTTGGAGGTAAAGATGTTATGGTTTTCCCTGTGTGTGGCTTCTATATTTATTTTGTATTTTGAAAGGCAAGGTCATTTGTAAAAAGCTTTTAATTTTATTAGTTCGTTTTTCGAGATAAGTTCTTTTGAAGTGTTTCTTTTTTTTTCATAATCACCGAACTCGTGCTGTTTACTTTGCTATGATTGGGTTTTCTCTTTTCATTGATTACTATTTTATTTTAATTGGACATTTTCACTCGCCCAGATTTGTTTTTAATTCATGTTAAGGTTACAATTTACGAATATTTTTGCTACGGATATTTGTTTTCTTTATTTATGGAGAGAAAAACATAACATTTAAAAAAAAATTATTCCTCAATTTCATCTTTTCCTGAATTTTCAAGACTTGTTATTGGGAAGGACTAAATATATGATGCAATCACTCGTTATAATAACCGTAATTGACTGTCCCAAGCACCAAAGTGCCCTCTTGCGGGCACATATCTTCTGTAGAGTCCAAGTGAGGAGAGAATAAGGTCACCATGAAAAACAGTCCATGTTCTTTGCCCATTATTTTTGCTGACAAGATGTGTAACGTAACTGAAATTAATAAATAAGTTTGACACTAAAGGACACTTCATTGAACCCAGCCAACAATTGACTACACTTAGTTTAATCTTTTAACGTCTTACGCTGTACAATGATACGTATCTTTTTTTGTATTTTGATGAATTATGCTTTTAAATTTTCAGTTCATTTTATTTGAGTAATTTTTATAACTTTACATTTTCTTGTAATTCATTAAAAAGTGTGTATTTTTTTAATTATGTGACTTACGCATGTCAACATTTTTTTAATTATTTTTATCAAGATATATCTTAAACAACTAGTTCTATTCATAGTTCGAATTATTTAAAAAAAAAACAAATATTATGCCACAAAAAAGCTTTAATTTTTTTTTATTAGAATGTTATAGATAAAAGACTCTTATATTGTACGATTATGTTTTGACAAATTCTTATCAATTATTAATATAGAATTAAACTACAACTTGTTTACCAACAAAGTACTTGAGAAATGATTATTGTACACTACTATAAAATACCTGCACTACTTATTTTTGGTACAATAAAAAAATGAAACAAATTTATCAATATTAGAAACACAGGATTGCGATTCTTAATTGTGTCTTTAATAAGAAAAGTAGACAGTGAGTACAACATTCTATATGGGACATTACTCTCCAAGTTTTCACCTTAAAAAACAAATCTATTTTTGATTTCATGGACCTGTTATGTGTCAAAAATATTTTCCTGTTTTCAAAAATATAAAATAACATAGGATTAAAAAAAATTATTGATCTAAAAAAAATGAAAGAGAAAAAATTACTGCATGATTCATATCTTCTGCTATCCCCTCACCCCTTTTCCCAATGAATGATACTAGTCTTAAACAATGCCTTGCTTTTTCTTAAACTTTTTTAGTGTCATTAACCTTTTTTTTTATGTCTAAAAGTAACTTTAAAAAATGCCAACTCTAGCATTCCAATTTAAATGTACGAATCAAAAGGTGACACATTCTATATTTTCCAATAACTCGCTCTGCTCATAACCATATGTATATTCAAGATATTTACGTTTATGCTTTCATTAGAGCAAACGATTTTCCGTTCCTGTAGCAGGAAGGGAAAAAAGAAAAAAACTACAAAAAATACTGCTTTTTTTGTCGTTATGACTCGTAATGTGAGCTTAAGAATGCATCAAAATACTATTTCCTTTTCTTTAAAATAACGTTTCTTAACCCTACTTTTTCTTTTTTTATTCCGAACTCTTCTAAGGTATGAATAGAAGGTGAGAATCTCCCCCTTCCCTTTCCTTTCTTCCTTCCAATAGAATGTCAGAGAGGATAATAGATCGTAAATATGAAGGAAGAACAAACGGCCCTCGACAGTTATGTTCACTTTCGTTTTTCCCTTCCTGTAACTGTGATGGAACTGAGGTTCTACAATTTCGTTCTACTCTTCAATTTACTTCCCCCCCCCCCTCCAATTTTTTCTTCCTATTTTTTGTTTGTTTACTTCATTTCTTTCTTGCCCTTCGACGTTTCGTGAAAGTGTTAAATAGCTCAGATGCACATTTGGTCAATTAAAAGAGACTTTACTTCCGCATTTTTCAAACGCAAACGATAGTTTTTCATTTTCCGGCTCAATTTTTTCATGCAATTCGATAAAAGAATGAGAATATTTTGTTTTCCCTGTAAATCGTTTGGTTAAAAGTTGTCTTCTATTTAGGCTGAGCTAAGATTTTATTGAATATCAATAATGTGTTTGTTAAAATATTAGTTGAAATTATTTTTTGTAAATGAATTTAAATTACGAATATTCGAAATTTCCTCTATTATCGTTTTCATAGGTTAAAAACAAAAAAACAAAAAAATTAAGAATAATACATCTGTGTTATTTTCTGCTGAAATTAGAGATTTTACCACACTTCTTTTAATGTGAGAAGTTGTTTAAAGCTTTCGTGTCAAAAAATATATATGTTTTCGTTATCGTTTTAACAATACACACGAAAAAAACATGCAGGAGAACAATCATTATTAAATTGAATTTTGCATTTGTATAAAATATCATTTTTTATTTTAAGTAACACATATTTCGATTAAAATGTTTGTGGATTAATTTTTTCTGTAGGAGTTACACGTGACAAAAATTCAGGAGAAAATGAATTTTGAAAATGAGGTATTTTCAAAAGTATTTTTTTCCAGTTAAATATAATAAACTTAAATGTATTTGAAATTTTTTTTTAAAAAAATGGATTTTATGTTGAATTATTATCCTTTAAAAACTGATTTGACTAAAATATTATTACGCGAGTCACATTTCCCATTTTCTTAAACTTATGTAGCAAATGAATTATCATGAAATATATTTCAGATTTCAAAGTATTTTAAAATTTTGTAAGTGTTGATATTGCTGGAACATGTTTTATAAAATTATTGGATGAGTTTCTATTTTTTTACGAGATAAATTGCTACTTAGCTTGTTGTAGATTAACATATTTCGTGATTTAAAATAATTTTTTACATGCTGTGATTTACTTTTCTTTAAGCATTTTCTATAAAGCATCTTCATTGTTTAACAATAAAATTGTAAATATGTGTTCAACTTATGTCAGTGATTGATTTATCACTATACATTTATATTGTATGAAAAATGTTTTACAATAATCAAATTTTTGTTGAGTGGAAAATTTTGATAGAATTTATACAATATCAAGAAGTTATAATGGTAAATACTTTTTGAAATTGTTAATGAAATTCTGCGTCATCATTATTTACATACTATCCATCATTCTAAATTACGACGTTTTGAAAACAACTCGCAATTTCAACAAATTCGAATTCTCAAATGATAGTTTTCAATTTTCAGACTAGAATGCTTTTATTTTCAAAACATTTCTTTTAGCTTGAAATTTCTCTTTTTCCATAAAGTAAATATTTATTTATTTTTGAATTAACTTGAATGTTTTGTCTCTTTTTTTTCAAACTAAATTTTCCATCAATTTATAAAAGAATATCCATATAATTCTTCGAAATTGATATGAAATTTAAATCGTAAAAACAGCGAAGAAAGCGTGATGATATTTTTTTAAATTCTTTTCAAAAACTATTCTATCAAATTATCGTTTGGCTTTTCTATTTCCCGTTCCGAAGTATGAAAATAAAATAAAATCAGACGATCTCATAAAATATCCATTGTTCTTTTTGAGAATATTCCTAAATGTCACAATTGCGTAAAACTGCTGTAGAATTTTTGGTACTCAAACAATAGGGAATCATTTAGCGGAAAATCGGGAAAAAGCGCTCTTTCTGTGGTATTTTTATTTGGAATTTCTGCAATACGTGAAGACTATATTATAGTTTCTGTCATCAGCATAAAAATGTTTACGAGAATGCCAGCAGACTGGTATTGTTATTTTTAGAAATAACAGGAGTGCATTGGACTTAGAATTATGCGTTTATCATTTACGAAATTTCTGGAAAATTTTGGAATTAAACCTATCAAGTGAACTGTAATTTCAAACTTGTTGTGGTTGATCTTTTGTTGCAATGATGTGTAAAGAGCGTGAAGTAATGAAAAAAATTTAATATCTTTATTTTTTTTTTTTATTTTTTCTTTCTTTTAGTTATTATTATTGCATTTTTAAAATTTACATATTTAAATACTTAAGTATACATTTTATTCTAACTTTATTATACTTTAACTCACACACACAGTTATTATTTAAAATATTGTGCCTTAATTATTCAATTTTAATCAACGAGTCTTTGGGATAAACTATAATAATTTTTGTGGAAAAATAATGTATGAGAAGCTTATTATCTATTTTCTTATCATTGAAATTATAAAATTTTACTGAAAGATAACTTTAATATCAGTGGACCTTGCTTAAAAAAAAGTTGTGAAAAGTATTGCAAGGCCACGGTAGCCTAGTGGTCATCGTCTCGGAATCGTAGCCACCGTCTCAGATGACCGGTCCGCGGCGATTAAATAAAGGTTGGGAAGCCACTGCCTTAGACAGCCAGGACGTCCTGACTGTGGCGCCACAGAATTTTGCGAAAGCTTATCTTTTACAACAGGTTACAGGATGTAAGTTAGGATAGGGCACCGTGGGAAAATCTTAATGCAAAAGAGGGGTCTGAGAACATTTGAGAACCACTGAACTAGAATATATGTTCGATTTTTTTATACATTTAATTATTAAAGTAATTATGTAAAATATACCAAGTGAAAAAATTCGAATTTGTTGAAGTTTATGATGTCAACGAATGATATACGACAAACACCACGCAAAATTATATTATTGATTTGTTTTTGAAAAAGTGTCGGGATTTTATTATTTAACGTTACGTGAAGATAATCGTAAGAAGTTTGAGAACTGGACGAATTTGCTTCATACGCTTGTTAACCATTCTCGAATAAGACATTAACCTGACCATTCGGACGTGATGACCCTCACAGATATTTGCGTGACTTCAACCAATACATATACCTTGTTGATTGCGTGTTTGGCGCTCTTTCGCATCTATAATCAGTCGCCAAAGAAATTGACATTACGAAAAAGAAAACAAGAAAAAAAAATACTTTCTCTCTTTTGCAGAGCTGGACTCAAAACAATATGAAAGGCATTACAACAATGGGGAGATGTTCCGATTGTTATTCCAGGGTCTGGATTTTTTTTCTTTTTAATTTACACTCGTTAAACTTGTTTGTAATCTTTCATAATCTGTGACATGCTTGGGAAAAGAAAATCGTAATGGTTTGTTAGATGAATTATAATTTCTCACATCTGCTTTCACCATCCTCTTTTTTTAGTTCATTTTCAGTGAGAGAATTTTTTTTTTAGGAATGTATTTTGCTTTTCTTGAATTTGGAGATGTTTTCGAACTAATCAAGTCATGCCCAGCTTATACATTTACTTTCACGATCTTTCGTTTAATCAATGTTTGAGTGGAAAAATTGCCTTTTATATTAGAATAATTTTGAAGTGTAAAATACTTTGAAGCTATGAAAGATAGGATACGGTTAATGGGGTTAAAATTACGGATTCTGGTAAATTTTTTAACGGCTTTCTATACATGATAAGTATGTATTAATTATTTGTAAATATAATCTTCCTTTTTCTTGGATGTTCTATTTTATTCAAAATTATTTAGTTAATGGGGTAAAATAAATAAATTTCTGGTCTGTTTTATATACTGATGAAATTATTTTTGGTTCACTTGTTTAATTATAATCAGAAATTTTAGCAATGTTATCGAAATATTGGTATTTCGTTAAAATGCTCTTCAGTTGAAATATGTTCTCAACCTGAGGTCTTCAACTTGGGTTCCGTGGAACTTTGATAGAGGTTCCGTAAATGATCACAGCTCGCTTAGTCAAAGCATCAAAATTTTAGCAAAATTTTAATTTTTGTAAAAGATTGAATTCTTGAAGTTAATTTGCTTTAAAAAAATATTTTGTGGATAAAATAAAATTTTAACTGTCTTAAAACTCACGTGCTTCTAGCAAAAATGGGTCAATCAAGATTGCCAGTGAAGAAGAAACAACTTACCGACTTATCAACAGATTCGATGTTAAAACCTAAATTTAGGCAGCAGTGCTCCTAAATTTTAGGTTGCGGAATACGCATTTGTTTCTCATACAGTTATAAACATTTAAAAGCCTTTCTGAACAATGTATTTAAATTTAAAATATTTCTCAACGTATGTGGCAACACACAAAAAATGTAGAAGCAAATTAACGCGGAATACGAAATACGACTACAGATAGCTTCAATATACTTAGACTAGATACTTTATTTTAAAAAATGTAAGCACATATTCCAGTTAGTAAATATAATGCACTGGTAGATGACACCTGGAACATGAATCAATGAGTAAAATGCATTAATATCATGGGGGGGGGGGAATTTTAATAAAAAATACAATATTTTTTATTTGTTTTTATTTAAAATACCTACAGTATGTTGATATACTATGAATATTAATTTAAAATATATTCTTCCAATCCTTTTTTTAATGGGATTTCCCACAACCTGACCTTATAACTTCAAGAGTTCCGTGAGTTGGCAAAGTTTGACCACTGTTCTAAACTAAAAGTTAAAAACGACCCCTTGGTTTAAATTTTAAAGAGGTAGATAAATTTATTGAATTTAAATATACCCCCCCCCCTTATTTGAATTATATTGTGCCATACAGTGGCTCACACAAGGGGGTGTCCACAGGTCCGAACCCCCCCCTCCTCATAGCCCCTTATTTTTTCGATTGATGATAATCCTATGTATACAGTACGTAAAATTTAATTAAGTACCGTAAATCTGGCGTATAACGCGTACTTTAAACACAAAAAATAAGGTCGAAATTTATGGGTGTGCTCTATGCGCCGGGTATAATAATGAGAGCTTTAAAAATAAAATAAAAACATTGAAGAAATTAGACTTATACATTTATGGAAATACTGTTTATTTAAAAGAAATGACATTCCTTATGAACTTAAAAGGTGGTAGTTCTAAAAGTATACTATTTTTTTTTTCTAAAGCTAGGAATAAATTATACGTCGAATGAAGGACTTCAAAACATTAGAGCATTGCACACGTACTTTTCAGGTTCCTTCGTAAAAAAAGGGGTCCGCGTTATACGGCGAATGTACCTGAACATTAAAAATTGCAGCTGGAAAGTATATGTGCGCGTTATATGCCAGATTTTGCGGTATTTGGTATAACTAATTTACTTTTTACTTTCTTTAGTTCCTCAAATCGAAAAAATCAAAGTAATAGAGGTGTTGCACGAGAGTGGTGGACTTTCGAACCTGCACCCCCCCCCCCCCCTTCCATTCTGAAAAGTTTTTGTGTGCGCCACTGGTGCCATAATATTTTTCTTCTCATCGGGACGAACGACTTTTTTTATTTTGTGTTCTCAAAAACACTTCATTTTTTTTTATATTTATTTTGTTTACCCTCTCGGAACTCCTTTTGTACCTAAAGTAATGCTGTTCCCCCTTTCGAACAACAAATAAATTATTCAGATTTTTTCAAAAAAAGAAAGAAAACGTTTTATCATAGATTATCTTTCGAAAGTTGATCTGATGCACCTGGCATCCAGCCAAAAATCGCTACTGCGGAATGGAACCGCGAAGCGACTTGGCCACCTTTTGATGCACCTGTATCAATACTAATATTTATGCATAACCTGACATTCAGTGTCCTTCGAAAAAAACACGTGGTTGCTGACATTTTCTCTGTAGTAGGCTGCTCTGGTGGGTTGCATGCATCCCAATCTCAAGGCCACAGTTGCAGAGAAGAAAATATTTTTGTAATTTTTTCCCCCGCTGAAGGTTCGTTCTGGAGTGTTTTAGAAAACCCACCTGAATTTATCTTTTTGTTGATCAATCCTCGGAAAAGAGTTAACTCTGAGTCTACGAGCTGTCTGTGAATGTGTATTTACTTTAGCAAAGCGTTAAATTTATGTCATTTAACATATACGCTGCTGTCGATTGCGTGAAAATTGTATATTGTGTTTATTTTTTCTTGTGTAAGTGATCATATGATGTAGACGCGATACTTCGTGGAAACGTAAAATAACTCGTCACAGTTGCGTAAAAATTTGTGGGAAACTCGGTTTTATTTTTAATGTTTTAAGAACGTGTTAATCAAAAGTGCTATTCAGAAAGAAATAACGCTTTTTGTTCGTTAGTACTAAAATTTTAAAATGATACACTTTCGAAAAATATACATTTTCGCCCATATTAATAATATTCCTTTTGAGAAATGCGCTACATATCTATGTAATATTCAAACCATATTACAATACTTCTGTTTTAATATATTTATCGCATTAATTTGTATTTAGATAGGGCATTATGGTACAAATGGTGCACAAATTGTAATTTAAAGGGAATTTTTTTATTTGTTTAATTGATTTGATGCAATTTTAATATTCCTTTTTTGAAAATATATCGTATAAAATTTTAAGTTTTTATGTAGTAAAAGTTTTTATTTTTTATTTTTTTGCAGCGTAAAGGTTTGATGCGATCCAAGTCTTCAGCAGCTTCTAAAATACAAAGGGCTTTACCTGGGAAATCAAAAACTTGTAACGGAGACATGTAAGTTACCTGGCGAAGTTTTGGCGCCTTTTTTTTATATCATTTCTCTCATTTGTATGCCAACATGGCATTCTACGAATAAAGGTACTAAAAAAGGAAAAAGAATTCGTGTTAATGGACTATTTCACTGCACTTTCAAATGTTTTTATTTAAAAAGCAACTGAGCAAAATATTTTAAAATATTTTATTGTTTATTTTTTCAAAAGCTTGTAAGAAAATTGTAAAGAATGAAAGTTTACTCTCTTTTTTTTCCCCCACTTCGCTCGTTTGTTGCGCATGCTTTCTTACTTATTCAAAATTGTTAAATCACTTATGCTGAACGCAACGCACTATATACTTTAAACCCATTTTTTTTTTAAAAAAAAAGGAACAAATTCGAGCTATCATTGAATTTCGAACGGAGCTGTGTGTAAACTTCAGAACATTTTATCATAGCTAAGCCTAACCCACATTAAGAGAGATAGTAAAGGAAACGAAAATAATAATATTTGGGGGAGGCAAAGGGGGCAGAGAAAAAAAGAAAGAATGCTTTGGAAAGAAAGCATCCAAACGTATCTGACATATACGCGTGAAAATTGTGTTTTGTAGTAGGACTGCACGACAAAAGGAACTGCTAACGAAAAGAAAAATGGAAAACTGGTATCCTGTTGGTCACAGTTTCTTGCTTTGTACGACGATAATTCATTTTCAAAGGAAAAACATAGAAAGATTTCGGGATAGAAGTTCTTCAATGCCAATGACATTCTTCGTGTTTTAGAATGAAAACAATTTGGAGACTTTTGTCTGCGAAAAATTTTTGAAATTTGTATAAGTAGTAATTAAATGGAACATTTTCCGTATGAACCGGAATTGATATGCGTCTTCCTGTGAAAACTAATTATGATACATCCGTCTAATGTTGTAATATTTTACCTCGGAAAACAGCATTAAATATCAAAATAACGAATGACCTTATTAAATATTAAAAACCTTAATTGACTTGGATTTTTTGAAAAGTTATGCCAAATTATTGTATTATGAAGTAAATTACCAGTGTGAAAAATTTAGTTTTAATATTTTTATGTGGTTAATGAAATTTTTTAAACCCTTGATGCGTATTCAGCGGAAGAAATCCTGAAATTTAATTCCAAATAATATTTTTTCAAAATGAGTTATCGTATTTACATGAGTTTATGCTTTTAAAGAATTTATTAAATGGATAAATTTCGAGAAAATCGTCTTTGCAGTAATTTTACTATCAGTTTTCTGGACTTTAAAAAATTTTAGAAAAATATTAATCTATCTGGTTTAATTTTTGTTTTAAAAGAGGAGTTTTTTTTTTCTCCGTTATGGTTTAAATTCATTATTGTCACGTGATGAAGATATAATCACGTGTTCTCCATTTAATTCAAAACTGACATTAGACTTGTATTTGTTGTTCTGCTTGTAAAATTAGTATGAAATTTCAGATTTGATAATTGGGTGAGAATATGTTCAAATATTAAGATTCTTCAAAATGTTTTTCAAAATTTAAAATAAAAATTATATCATGCGTTACTTTAAAGTCAAGTCAAGTTTATCTATGCGCGTTGTTACTGTTGACAAATAAGCACTTTTTAAAAGAAAGTTTCTGCAAAAAGAAAAAGTTGGCAACACCGAAGAGCATGTACTATTTGGTTACAAATGAAAACACGTGACTGCATTTATCATGTGACTGTGACATGAATTTAGCCCATTCTGATTTACTACACTTCTTTTGGGAAACACGTGTATCTAATGCGTCAATGCATATTTTGTTTTTTCACGAAGACTGGGTAAACAAATTTGTCTGCGAGATGAGTGGGAGAGACATATTTTTTTGTCTTCTGTGTTAAATTTTTTCTTTAAATTATATTCTCGATTCACAGTATGCTCAATTTTTACTTCTCTAGTTCATTTCTTAATTTAAAGGAGTAATTTATTTTAAGGAATATAATTTCAAAACTTACCACTTTTATTGTTCACGTATTTTTATGCAGGGGGGGGGGGATTTTCGTAGTGGTTTTCATGAATAAAAAAAAAAAAAGATTCAAGTTTCAAAATTTACTTGAAAGTTATTTAATGAGTTATTAAGGGTACTTAAGTATTATCGCAATAATCGCCAACTCTATTATTAACTCACCAAGTTGACAACAATGATTTCCTATGTGTCGTCCGCGAAAAATTGGCAACCATATGCTTCGTTTGATATTATGTCATCAAAAGGTTGCGATAATACGTACTAAAAGAAGTTATCCAAAGAAATTATATATTATTATATTATCAAATGTGTGTTTATATAATAAAATTTTATTCACTTGGGCATGATTTAAGGGCGTGCACAATCTTTTTAAAGGAAAAATATATACATAATCTTCATATATTTATGAAAATATTTACGTCCTTAAAACTATTCATGTCTCATCTTATCTTCTTGATCTACGGTTTTGTTTAAATGGCTACGATATTATTTTTTTTTATCTCCCTGCCTAATTCCTGCAGGATTATGAAATTTAAAACCTCGTAACCGCAATCGTTTCCGTATGGGTACTTTTTTAGCATTATGCTAAAGCCTTGATCTCATTCTTGATATTCTAGCCATGAACTCCACTGCGTTTCTTAAAAAACATTCCATTCATTTTGCATTCGGGAATCTCCTTTCTAGAAATGAAAAATGTCATTCGAAAATAATAATTAATATTTTTAAAATTGAAAAAAAAAGAGCAAAATTCCATCAAGACAAAACAGGGAGGTTAGTAACCTTCGCAACAAATTGTTATTTCTTCAACTTCTAATTTTGGAAGAAGAAAAAATCACTTTGTGAAAACGAGATACTTTCTTCTGTTATTTCACAAGCCTTCGAATTTGGTATTGACCCTAATTACGGATGGCAAGACTCATCGTGGAGTTTCGATATCTACCAACTCCTTAAACGGGCCCAAAAATTCGAGAAAAACGTGAACTGGGATATGTAATTGACGTATTTTGGAATGATTTTTTTTTCTTCCTGTAATGGTTTCGAATGTCTTTCGTGGTGTGAAACAGGTGTCACCAATTTACGAAACTTCCACCGAAGGCGTAGCTGTTTCAGGGCGTTATATCCATTTCATCTCGTTATCATGAATTTTCTTGCAGTCAGAAAAGAAACTTTAGCTTGTGTTTATCGTGAAATGGAAAGTAATATGTTGCCATGTAATAGGCAATAATCTCTTTCAAAGAGCAATTATTGTAAAATTCGGAAGGATTGTTTACTGGGTAAATTAATTGTCATTCCTGTATGCGGGGATATCTTGAGGCAAGATCGAACTGGGCCCTGGTCCATGACCTCGGTGGGGCCCTAGTCTGGTTCTCGAATCAGTCTCGATAATATTATGATTTGAATAATTTTAATCGTCAAATGTTTTTCCCCAGACATATTCTCCGAAAGATTGCGAATTTCAATCAACATGCCAACTGGCAGCAGAACCAAGACTTCATTATTATGTGATGACCGCAGTGACGTAACGTACCCCCCCCCCCTCTTTTCCGGGTACCAGGATTCTGGGGGCCCAAATCCTATGTTATGTTATGGTCTTGCAATCTTTTTTAAGGTCCAGCTTGGCGTCCAAAATCCTGACTTTGCAGGTGTTGATCATTGAGCGCTCGTCTGTCGGTATTTTTTTTTTTTTTGTTTTTTTTTATAGTTTGCCTTTTTTGTATTTTTATTTAATGAGACTTTTTATCGGGGGGGCGGTTTGGTGTCAGTGGTGTTCTGGTTGGGGAAGGCAGTGGTTTTGGCTGGAGGGGTATCCAGAAGTGGAGCGCTATCCTATTTGTCGGGCAACTCGGCTCCCATAGGAAGCTCGAGTGCGCCCGAGGGCGTGGTTTAAGGGTTTATCTTTACTTTTTGAAAAGGAGTAGAATGAACTACTCGTAATTTCGCATAACATGTTCATAGAACACATTTATCCTGTCTTTTCCCTTTACCGCTCTCAACTGCTTCCCCAATTCCAGAAGGAATGGGTAATCAGCGAAGAGTTTCTTAATTTCGAAGACTGCATCCATTATTCCAAAGGGATTTGCGTTTTCGGTATCAGTGGGGTGAGGGGAATTTTGATTTTGAGTTGTTGTCTGTGTGTTGGATTGTGGGGTTTGGTTGTGTGTTGAATTTTTTCCTTGGAGGGCGTTGGCATAGGAAAAATCCTTTACCGCGTCCTTATTTGCTGGGAATGTATTTTTGTTTTCATTTGGATTTTGGGCTTTTTCGGTTTTCTTTTTGATTTGGGGGTATTTGGGGCAGTTAAATGAGCTGGCCAGGTGGCCCACTTTTTGCAGTGATGCATGTTGTTTTTTTTTTTTTTTCCTTTTTTATATTGTCCGTTGCGCCACTGGATGATCGTCATCCATCTCTAGGCCAGCATTACTCGTTAGTCGAAAAGTGCCAGTCAGTCGAGCCGGTTTGTGAGATTGTAAGTCATGCATAGTTATATTTGTTTTGGCTTACCGTTTGTAGAAGTAATTGATGGTGTATGCCATATACTGTCTACTAGGTTCACAGGTGGTCTTACCTTCGTACGGGGGACTCAGGGCTCCAAAAATTTCTTTTGTCCTTGCCTGTGCTCTAATATGATACAGTTAATTGAACTTGAATTACTGTGGGGTCCCTTGGCACATTTTTTTAGGTTTAAATGCAAGATATTTCTTTTGGATACTTGTCGAGAATATGCCCTCTCCCCCAATCCAGCTACTGAAACACAGTTTTTATTAAAGGAAATTTAAAATTTTAATTTTAAAAACTGGATTCTGTGGGTTGAAAAACGCTACTATATTACTTTAAGTAACGAGTATCGATGTGTTTGAAAAATGTACACTACCTGATAATCGTTAAAAACAATGAAAAAACTAATTATGAATCAAATAGGTAAAAAGAAAATGTTAGTAAACTCTTTTTTGGAAAAAAGAACTATCTTTTTTCTCCAATTTTTCTTTGGGAAGGAGCTTATTGTTGGGATTTTACGAATTAAGAACAATTTACTCATTTATTTATTGTCTTGGTTGACTAGGAGACAAAAAGATCTCTTAATAGTTCTGATGTTCCACTCTAACGTAACAAAAAATATGTGCCCTTGAATTCCTGAAACCTCGATCGGAAGCTATTTTTTGCACGAAATTGCCTTTTGTTTTGCTCACGTTATAAGGGGGGGGGGGAGATTACTATACTCGTATGTACCCCATTACAATTTTCTTAAAACCCCCTTCAATGCTCCCCCTCCCCATTTATAGAAATGATTTATTCCGTGCACGCCAGAATGCGCTTTTGAAGAAAGAAAAAATTAAAAATACGCACCTAAACTGAAATTAAAAATAAAACAAAAACCATCTCACCTGTTGACCTTACGTGTGGATGAAAAATATCACCCTCAGGCGCAAGATGAGGCCATTTGGTTGATGGGAGGGGGGAGAAGAATGCTTAAGAGAGGGGCTGGAAAAAATATATCTTTGGGTAAGAGATATGAAATGTGTTTAAAGGTGCGAGAAAAAAAAAGATTAGTTCCTTTTGTGATAATTTAAAACTAGTTATAGTTGAGAAAAAGCAATATTTGTTTTTTGCAGGAATTGTCTTTTTTTTATTTTGAAGTTATATTTTTATAATTCTTTGTCATTTTATTTAAAAAAAAAAAAAACCTTGTAAGTTACAAGTACCGCAACTTAAAAGAATTAAATAAAATTTTGAATTTTGCTCCAATTATTACTTCTTTATTTTAATGTTTCACGATATAATATGTATAAGAGTAAATGAAAAATATAAACAAAATTTTAAAAAAACTTTATATATATATATATATATCTCACATATCAATTATTTTTAAAAATAATTTTAGCATTTCTAAAAATTAAATCAAACGTGAAGTTTTTCATTGTTTGGAAAAATATTATTGCTATGTTTTATTTTTAAAATATAAAGTTATAAATTGTATTAAATAGGCTTTTTTAATTTTAAAATCATGCATTATTCTCAATCTAATGAATAAAGCTGTAGTTTATATATTTATTTTTTTGAATTATTTTTATATTCATTATTAATGACTGCATTATTTATTTTTATTTTATATAAATCAATATTAATAAATTAAAAAAAATTATATGAGTAGATAATCAATTAAAGACAAATAATGATAAATAGATCAATCCTAGCATTTATCTATTATAAATAAGACTATATTCTTAAAGAAAATCTTGAATACTTGTAGATTATAAGTGGCTTCTTATTTTAGTTATAATTTTTTTTTTTTTTTTTTTTTTTTTTTTTTTTTTTTTTTTTTTTTTTTTTTTTTTTTTTTTTTTTTTTTTTTTTTTTTTTTTTTTTTTATTTGATTAGAAAAGGTTAGTACGTAAGTCAAATGTATTAATTTTTTTTTAACGTGGCTCAGTTTTGCGTGTCACATATTTGTTGCCTATATAACAATTATAGTAAAATTTGGTGTGTGTTAAAATTTTAACATTCAATAATATCAAAAATAACATTTTTTTTTAAATTACTTTTATAAATAAAATCTTGAATAAAAAGATATTGCTTGTGCCATTTTATATTGCGTACACGAAATAAATGTTCGCTACCTGAAACGCTGCTGGTGAAAAATGTGTTTAGGTAATGCAAATAAATTATATTTTGAATTAAACTGAACATATCCAGAATTACTTGTTTTACATTCAGTATTTGCTTTTTCGAAATTAGCAGTAGGTAAAGTTAAACATCTTTATTTTCAGACATAAAAAAAAAATCGTTTGCTTAGGAAATGAGAAATATATAATTATATTACCAAGCGTAGTTATTTGTATTTAGGTGTTATTTTTTGTAATGAAGATGTGTTTATATCGATTTTCACATTGTTTATCAGATTAATTGAACATTCAGTATTACTTGTTTTACATTCAGAAGTTGTTTAAAAAATATCTATTGCGATTTTGGAGTAGATAAAATTAAACATCTTTATTTACAGACATGAAAAAATATCGTTTGCTTTTATGTTAGGAAATGAGAAAAATATAATTATATTACCAAGCGTAGTTATTTGTATTTAGGTATTATTTTTTGTTATGAAGATGTGTTTATATCAATATTCACATTATTTATCAGATTAATTGAACATTCAGTATTATTTATTTTACATTCAGAAGTTGTTTTACAAAAAATATCCATTGTGATTTTGGAGCAGATAAAATTAAACATCTTTATTTACAGACATAAAAAATCGTTTGCTTTTACGTTAAAAAATAAATATAATTGTAATACCAAACATTATTATTTATTACATGATACTGTTTTTTAATGAAAATGTGTTTCATATTTATATTGTTTATAAGTTTTAAAATTAGGGACAATTAATATTTTGCTTGTTGCCCATTATTTATTTACTTTTTACATTGTGAATCGAGAATAGTAGCATTCTTTCAAGTTGAAGGATCACCATACTTTGAAATTCATGAAGCCAAAAAAAAAAAAGGAAGGATACAAACAAAACATAACTAATCACTTAGATGCCCCCCCCCCATCCCGAGTGGAATTTTTTCTAACTCTAGCCCTGAAAAGGGTTTCTTTTTCACGTGCGTAAACACCGACATTCTATGTTTTCTAAAAACCATTTGACATGTTATGTTTTAAGTTACTAATGAAAGGAAGGAAAAAAATTGCTTTATCTTGGCCTTTTCAAGCACCTGTTAAGAGCCTCGGTCGTTTTAGTGGATAGAAAACATGGGCGTCACCAAACGGACGCTTGATATTACTGGCTGTTTGATATAACATGTCACATTTCAGTGTTGAGTTATAAAAGAAAATAACGAAAGATCCTTTTCTAGGGCCTCATCTTCGGTACAAAAAAAAAAAATGTTTCATTATTTTTCCTTTCACTATTTTAACGGCAGAAGATAATAATGAAAGAAGTTTTGACGGATTCTGATGTTTCGGATTCCGTTCTGCGACTGGTGCTTTTAAAAAAAGTTGTCAAACTCTGATAGCGGTCTGATTTTGAAAGTGAACCGACTTTGAAAGAATATGATTATATTTGACATTTCACTTTTTTTAGGAGGGGGGGGGGATTCATGTTTCTTTTTATCAATAAATTAAAAAGTAACTTTCAAGTCTATGATAAGTGCTGGAAATGTACTTCAAAGTCATATGTTTTTACATTTTTGACTTTTTAATTTGGAAAAAAGTAACCTTTTTTCCCCTTTCACAATTCTATTATAGTTTTATTAATCTCTACTGGTGAGACAAAAATGTTTTGAACATCAAAGGTAACAGAAGCATATAAATATTAGAACTTACAACTATAGATGTTACAATATTATAAACAATACTCTTAAGACAGCTTTAAATGTTTTATATAAAAGTGGCGACTAGCCAGTATCACCACTTTTTGTTTAGCGAAATCCTATTGAAAATAATGGATAGAAGCTATAAATACATTACAAGAAAAATTTAACTTCCCTCAAGTTGCCATCAAAAATGCATTGACCACGATGAATCTGTACGATAAAAAAGTTAAATCCTGATTTTGTATCCAAATACAGATTTAAAGCTATATTATTGACCATGTAGAATAGTAATAAGTATAAAATTACCTGAACAATTGTATACGTAATTCTCTCAACTAGATTACTGAAATTTCTTCAAATTTCGCTAAAATATTTGAAACTAGTTTTTACAGTATTCACAGTAGTTATGAAATCGATTTATATTTTTTCATTTGTACTTTCATAATTTTCTGTTGGTTTTTATATCGCCTGGTGTTGGTAATCTTGAAGCGGTATTTTCTAATCAATTTATTTATGAAGCTTTGTTATAATTAAAGTATCGTAATAATATTATTTAAAATAAAATTTAAATATTTTTTTAAAGGACATTGCATGTAGTAATCTTTTCTGAATGATATTAATAGGTTCGCTTTAATTGAAAGAAAAAACAACTGCAAAGAAAAAAAAACATTTTTTAAAATAATTCTTAAATGCTCGTCTTTAATGCAGTCAAAGAAATTTCTCAAGGAAAAGTTATTTGGCTGTCTACTGCTACATGCACCATCGATTATATAAACTTCTGGTGGTTTTCTGTACTCGAAATTTTGATTATTAAGAAAGCATGCGTAAGAACACATAAACAACGCATTGACGTCATTTGAAGAACAGATCCAATCTAGATTGCAAAAATAATATCCTCTTCTGCAAAGGCAGCTTAGCGCTAGATCAGCTGCTTCTGGTCGTGATCAGGTTCTGTGCTTAACAAACTTTGCTTTTTCCTTAAATTATACAAATTCGCGAAGTTTTTAATAGAGATATTCAGATGATATTCACAGAAAATGCTTCTTTATCCATGTGTATGCGAAACGGTATGCCTCAATTGAAGTTTTGTATCCATTTCAGTAATAGTGCTGCCCTCTAGTGACAATAAGATGAACCCTATAATAATATTTTACAGTAATGATAAAACAAATTGAGTTGTGTTGAATTTATCCCATAATTCTAATTTCTAAATGCTTTCTTCAATTTAAATATTTTTATTTTTTTAAGGCAGGTGCATTTAGGACTGTTTCTTCCCCTTTCAAAACTAAAAACTTTTCTAGAATGGAGGTTTATAATTAAAATGAAAGATATAAATTTTACTGAAATATGAACTGTAAATTTCGAAAATGTATTCATTCTCTTTTGAAACTGATTTTTTTTTTACCGTAACAGTTTGCTTAAAATTAATTTTTAAATCATTCCAGGCTTAAATTTAAATGGATAATAAAACAAAGAATGAAATTTATCAATGAAAAAAAAAGGTTACTATTTTCGAAATAAGATTTCTAATAATATGAAATAACTAATAATAAAAGAAATATTTAATTGAATGCATAAGTAAAAAAATAGGAGAAAACATTTTTTTCAAAGGAGAGATGAAATTCAAATTTGAGGCAAATCTATTCTCGAAGGAGGAATGTATTTTTTTAGACTTCTCTGATAAGTGAAATCATATCTAAGATTGATCTTCTAATTGTCGTTATGGTCAAATAGTTGAAATTATAAGTGTCAGAGCTGGCGATGAAGGTATTGGGTTTGTAAGACCCCAAATAAAAATTGCTGTATACAAAATTTGATAAAAATGTAATTGAAATGAGCTAAGATTGTGTTTGTAAGTGCACTTGCTATGTTATATACACATCGCAATATTTCAGTTAATGCCATGGATATTTTGACTCTTCTTAGGATGCTTGGCAATTAGTTTGTTGCAGTGGCGCACACAAGGGGGGGGGGGTCCTCGGGTCCGGACACCCTAATAGAACCCTTGAATTTTTTTCGATTGACTATAATTATAT
The DNA here is from genome assembly GCA_019973975.1 of Trichonephila clavata. Lineage (NCBI taxonomy): Eukaryota > Metazoa > Arthropoda > Arachnida > Araneae > Nephilidae > Trichonephila > Trichonephila clavata. The sequence continues at coordinate 186,817 of BMAO01026988.1, forward strand.
GAATGTAGCATGTAAAATTTGATTAAGTATTTGTTATTAATAGATCATTTTATTAATTAATACTAATTATTTATTCAATAATTAATTTTTTATTGTTTTTTGTTCTTCGAAAATGGACAAAATCAAACGAATGTGTTAGGCGGCATATTGGAGCATGATACGAGAATGGTGGACTTTCGACCCTGGACCCCCCCCCCAGAACCCCACCTCCCCCCCAGAAAAATTTCTCACTATGCTCCTGGTGTCAGATATTGATAACTTATCTAAGATTATTATCTATCTATCTTTTCTATTGATTTGATAATTTATCTATAGATTCCGCTATTCCCAAACGTTATTTTCTTGTGCTTTAACGCGTGATCTGAAAATCGTCTGCTACTTTCGGAATATTTACACTTCCCGAGGTTAGCTCTCCTCCTGTCTCAGTAACAGGGGAAGGGGGGATTTAAGGGATATGAATGGATCAGGTTGAGCGTGGCATTCCTCACGTAGTCAACCACCCTCTTTTGACAAGTGCTACGCCGGATGTGTCGCGTAGGCCCTGTCAAATCTTGGTAATCGAAAAAGAGTATCATTTTTATTCCTTTGCTGCGCATGTGCTTTTTCTATTGATAATACATTTTCAAGCGATATTTTCGTAGATTTTCTTTTTAAGGAGTGCTTATCTTTAAATAAAATACCATAAAGTGTTTCAGCGATACACCCCCATTCAGAAAGGCATTTTAGAGTTCGAATTTTTACTTTACTCCTGCTTTCATAATTTTCATGTACATGTTCAGTTAAGTATTACATTTTCATTTAGTTTTAAATGAAAGTAATTATTTTTTTTCTTTAAAAATTTGTTTTCAATACTAAGTTTTAGTTTTTAAGTTGCTTTTCGTTTTAGAGAATAAGTTTTTAAATTAAGCATTTGGTTTAAAAATAGAGATTTCAACCTCTTATTAATAAATATTTCTTACTTCAAAAGGGAGTAGAAATATTTTCGAGAATTCAGATCCTCTTCACTTGAGTGAGGCTTTAAATTACTAGGTCCGATGCCAGTAGACCTCGTTTTGCTTTATAGTGCGACGCTAATATAACTCTCACCCACTTTATATTAATGTATGAAATTATAGTTTTCTGCTTTGATTTTGTATTTTTTCTACAGCCATTACTAATAACTTCTTCAAATTCGTCTTTCTTTGCTGTTAAACAGGGATGTCTTGAGACTTCTTGAGGCCCTGGGCTTCTACACAAATGTAGGCCCTGGACCCTTACACAAATGTAGGCCCACCTATGACCTTTAAAAGTAGACTATACATAGCATACATTGCCAAATACTCGCTCAAACAAAAACCCGAAACAAATAAATGTACATGACTCACACTCGCACAAACCGACTGCAGCTTTTTGACTGAATGAGTGGTGATGTATGGTAGTAGGCCTATGAATGGACGATGGTCATCATATGTAGTCAGTTGACATATTGTCTAGTTTTTCGGAGAATATACAACCGGAAAAATCATTTGGCCGTTAAAACTATTCAAAGTATGATCATATTAAGGCTGAGTCGAGAACAAGCACGAGTCCCCGATTGTGACCCAGTTAGCCCATCCCTTAAGACGTCCCTGCTGTTAAAGATTTTCGGATTAAAAAGAAATAGTGAAGAATGAAAACACATTAAAAAAATTCTACCAATCTCATAAAAGATAGAATATGAAAATTACAGAAGCTCAATTTTCAAATGTATCATTCATATGGGTGAATTTTAGTGTTTGTGAAATATTTATTTATTGAAACTAAATTTAGGCTTTGTATAGTAATCATAATCATAATTAAATAGTTTCTCTATGTACGAAAAATTCTTGTTAAAGTTCTGTTGGAGAGATCATATAAAATTTCCGTAGGGCTTTTTTCGTCTCCGTCAGTATTTCTCCTCATAATGGGAGGCATAGATTTTCTATTCCCATATAAGAAACAATCTCGCCACTGGCCCATTAACATAAATGTGTTATTTGCATAGTTATATATGGACCTATGTAACGTAAAGGCGATCTAGTGTCTATTTTTAAAAACGCATCCCAGAAATCTAAAGATAACCGTATACCCTTTGATAACACCGCTTTACAAATGACTGAAACTGAAACCTTCAAATTTTTGGCTATTAAATTTCTCCATACCAGACTGGAAAGAACATTGACACAGTTACAGGCAACCAACCCACACATCTGCAAACTCGGGGGTCATTGAGTTCGCAAGGGTAGTTTTCACGAGCAAACATTGAACCCATCAACTTAAGACTGGGATGATGGAAAAGAAAAGCGATATTTAAGTAACACAACCTGTGATTGAGGTGTGGTCGAGGAAAGGTTAAACAATAAAAGAGATAAGATGAAGAAGTTACTTTTGATGTCTGGTGTGCTTTTTCTGGCAAAAGATGATCTCTTGAAGATGTCTGTAAAAAAATTAGGTTAGTGGGTTGTCAGATAATTCTTTTATAGGGTCAGAGTTGTGTGTTTAGAGAAAAATAACTGACTTCGAGTGATTCGGTATATAAAGAATATAACCTTGAGGCTCTGAGGGATATTGTTTTTAGTTCTTCGTTTTGATACGAGTGAAAGGTACTTATATTTAAGAAGAAAAAGCTTGTTTTTACAGTTGGGGGAAATCTATATAAAGGTTATCGCATCAAAATGTTTCACAAGTTAATGAATTATACATGATTTGATAAACGAAACAATGTTTATAAAATTGTTTCTTGTTTTAAACATATGTGTATCATATAAACTGATAAAGTTTTGAATTTTTTTTTATTAAATTTATTAAGTTATTTTTTAAAATGTGGCTGGCATGCCATGAGTTCGAGCCGTAGTGCTACTAAGACCCGCCGTGTTGAGGAGGCTGATGTTTTTTTAATCTGTAGAGCTCCGAGTCCTCCCTTTAGCGTGGTAGCTTAGAGAGGAGGGTACCAGCAAAGGTGCCGTTCCCTTCACCTGACCGAGGCTCAAGATTACAAGGTCCGTTGCCATTATCCCTCGTTTTGCTGTATAGTGTGACGTTAATATAACTATCACTCATTCACTAATTTGCTTGTCCTTTTCCATTCTTATGTTAAATAATTGTTTGCATACTTGCTTTTATTTTATTTATTTAACTTTTAAAGTCTTGCTTAATTAATCTCGGGGCGCGATAGCCTAGTGGTCATGGTTACGAACTCGGCGCGGTGTCACGTGTTCGAGCTGTAGTGTCACTAAAGACCCGCCATCTAGAGGAGCTGATGCACGATAAATCTGTCGTAGTTCAAAGTCCTCCCGTTGGCGTGCCATGTTAGTTTTGAGAGGGGTGTGACAGCTCAGGTGTCGTCCTGGTCACTTGACCATGGTTCAAAATAAAGAGGTCCGTCGCCCATAACCCTCATGTTGTTTTAATGCGTGACATTAATAAACATTCTCTTAAATTAATCTCGGACCTTCTCTATTCAAACATGAAAAGTTCGAAAGCGATATTATTCTGCACTTAATTCAATCAAGAAGGGTTTTTTTTAAAATTTAAACCGTGATAGAATTAAGATCATTTTTATACATAAATGTTTTATTTTACTTCTAGCCTTTTCGTAATAAATACCTAATTTTAGAATTATTCAAAAGGAAATATCAATTCACGTGTCCTATATTCCTAACCCCAAAAGCCATTCTACTTCTTTATTGTAGTAAACAACTGTCAAAAAGTTTTAGCAATAATATATCAATATAAGCCCTTCTTAAACAAATCTTTTAATTTTCACCTTGCAATAGAGTAAAGAAAAGTTCCTCTCAAATAATTAAAAATTTTCTTCGAAATATTAATGTAATTATTGGGAAAAATTCTAAGTATTTTAAAAGCAAGTTGAGAAATTTTTCAGTGAGGTATTTCACCATGAATCACGAATTCCTGTATGGTATGTCACCCCTTTCAATGTTAAGCATAAATTTGAAAGTTCAAACGGAAAAAATGTTAAATTTTTTAAAATCATTTTAACCAATATTCTCCTCGGAAACCTTGTAAAACCACTAAATTGAAGGTGTTCCTGAATTTGTTTAAATTTATAATTGAACCAACAGAAAAGCTTCATCTGTTTAGTTTTTAAATATGCGTTACGTTCTGATTCATATCAAAATAAGTTTATACCTAAATATGGTCAATGAAATTATCGTGGTTTCAAATAATAGACTGATAAGTTGTCGGTGCTGCAGTATATGCCCAGATGCCAAATTTGGCTATTTTTAAGTTTATTAGTGCGGTGTTTATAAGCTTAACTTGGCGATGATCTTGCACAAACTTGGCGTCCGGGCATATACTGTATTTGTTCTGATAAGTGTAGTATGGGTTGTGTACAATTAGATAAGGTCCAGCGGTGACTGGTTTCAATAAAATGTTACTACTTTTTCCTTTTTTTAAATATATTAAATAAGAAATTAATTATTTTTAAATAATTTGTGTATTATTTTAAGTAAAAGTCCGACTAACCAATAAATTAAAATCCCCCCCCCCTGTTTCATTCTGTTTTTGTCTTACCTATTTATTATTTTTTTTCCCCTGTGTTACTTCCCCACACTGCTGCAATTTCGTTCACAACCTGCACTTATCCCTTTTTAGCCCATTCTGTTTCTCCTTTTTGAAAAGCTGCGAAACTGTTACATCCGGTCCTTGAAGCTGACCGTTTATTAAGCTCTGTAAGCCGACCGTTTCTGTGGCCATCGTCTGTTAGCACTCGTTCATTTTTATGGCAGAACTAAAAAAAGACCACCCATACTAAGAATTTACCTGGAGCAGTGCTGCGTAATTGTTTCACAGCTGTAGCTGTAAAAAACTAGTCTTTTGGTTGCTACTAACCCTTTGTTATCATGTTATTTCATAGCTTAAAGGTCTTATGATTTATTGAGACCGACATCACTAGCGACAAAGTGGAGACTGGGTTATCATTTTTATTTTGTTGTTTGTTAGTGTTGATTATTGATAATATGTTACACAGAAATTGTCTAATTATGGAAAATATTTGTGGTTAAATGATTAATATATGAAATATGATGATGATAATTTCTTTGGTAAATTTAAATATTCCTACTATATATATATCCTGTGAAGGAAAATTTTGAAAATACTTATTTATTTCTAAAAAATGCGTCATTTGAAATCAAAATTTTGTTAAATGATACACTCGTCTTGAATTGGTAATTCAAGCAAAGAATTGTTTTTAATTATAAAATTAATCGTAACTTATTTTTAAATAAATGGTGAAGTAAAATAATCCATATTCACTTAAATATTGATGATGAAATGAGCCGATAAAATGTGCTTTTTTATATAATCTTTTTCTAAGAAATGTAACCCTTTCGAAAACATATTTCCCCATTTTAAAATTGGTGATAGGGGTTTTTAGTTTTTTAGCCTTATCTGCATTTTTTTAAACACAGAATGCAAAATAGAACTTATGCCGAATGCAGTTACGTAAAGGGGAACGTTTTTTTAAGAAAGAAAAAAATGAACTGTTGAATTAATTGGCGCCAATGATAAAACATTCGCAGGCTGTTGTAATCTTATTATTAATTATTTTGGTTCATTGTGTCGTGTAATAGCTTGTTACTGTGTTTCCTCACATATTCTATGTTATTCATTACGTATAATTTTTTGCAATAATAAAGTATATTTTAACAAATGAAAATAAATACCGAATAAAACTACACGTTATGTATTTTCTTATGATATTTATTTATTTTTCGTCTAAACAAACTGAAATAAACGGCTACATGCCAATATTTACTCTTAGCAACCTTATGGTCCTGTAAGGGTTAACCATATTTTCCGCCAATTTATTGTATTTTAAAATAACTTTTAAAAAAGCATGTTACTGGTAATTTTTAATTAACATCCATTTATAAGCTTCACTTGTTTGTAACGGAATCTTTACCCACTCCATTTTTACCCACTTTAAAAGATCAGATTAATTCGAAATTTTGCTCACTTGTCTAGGACCTATGACATTGTAATGTCCGGATCAGGATCGTCAAGATTAACGATTTCCCATTTTCAGATATCATCTCGCACCTAGCGACTGATTTTTGATCCCATTTCCAGATTTGGCGATTAAAAGTTTAAGTTACAACTTAGTTCGATTAACTATAAATGGGTGTTTTTTTTAAACGATAATTTATTATTCATGTTTTTGACTAAACACTTAAGTTAATTTGATATTCTTTTTTTTTTCCAGGCCGTGCAGTCCCAGCAGACCCGAAGCTTTGTCTTTCCAGAAGAAACATCTATGGGGAGATGACAACTTTCGCGTTTTTATTATGGAGAGTCCTGTTCATTTCACCATGGTAAATTTTATAACATTTTTTTCGTTGTTAAAATACTAAACGTTATCCGCTTGCTTCGCTGGGTATTTTATTATATTGTATAATTATATACGTTATTGATGTCTAAATTCTAGCATTAAGCTTTCGCTTGTACTAAAAAACATTTTAATTGTCTTCGCCTCTTGATTTAAAAATCGGAACATATATGAATTTCTGAAACGGAAGTGTATCTTTTACGCCCTAGCTACACCCTCCCCTTCCAGACTTGAAACGTGCAAAATTGCTTCTAATTGGATTTCTACTCAGCAAAAGAAATATGCCTGCCAAATTTCGAGTCCGTAGGTCCATAGCTCAAAAAACAGGAATTTTTGTCTCTTTCACTCCCGTAAACCCCCTTGAGTGTCAATTTCCGCAAAACCCCCTTGCGGATCTCTGCTCAATGAAAGAAAAATGCCTGCCAAATTTAGAGTTTGTAGATCTAATAGTTCCGAAGATCTCGTAGTCAGTGAATGAATGAATTAATGAGTCGCTATGCTTCAAAACATATGAAGATAAACATCTATTAATAAAATAAAAACGTACTCTGAAAGCTACAATTAAATATTTATCTGTAAGCTGATATGAATAATCCTTAAATCTGGATTACTGACGGGACAATGTTTTTATGATATTCGTAATTAAGGAAACAATTCTGCGCCAATTTGTTTGGTTAATTTAGGTATTTTTTTATGAAATAATATTTTTAAAAACTATTCTTTTAAGAAGTATATAATTCAAACATATTTTTCCCCACCAATCATAAAAAGGTTTACATTGATATGGATCAACAAAAAGTGGCATTTGTTTGATAAAATATGCCAGTTTTGTGATTGCTATGCAATCTATTGAAACAAAATTCCTGTGTAAGAAATCCCAGAAAAAGAATTAAGTAAACGCAGGGAATTTTAAGCTCTGCAATATTATCAGCAAAAGTAGATAACAATGTTGCGCTAAATCAATACTTGATAAGGTCCCCCTGCGCGACATAGTTATTGTTTGTTTTTCAGAATATTGTCAGTGTTATTAATGTTTTACTCTCCATTTATGAGCAGTTTTAATATAGTTTCTGAATTTTTCTTGAATCACTCTCCATGTGATATCTTTAGTTTACGCACTTCTGTTCTAAATTACAATTGGTTTTTGGTAAGTGATATCTTGTTGATAACTTTGCGTTTTGTAGATTGGCAAATAACGTATTCCATCGAGAAAGTAGACTACATTTTTCTATCTGAACCAATCTTTTATGCAATCGAATAGCTATATTTGGTTGAAATCAAGTACTAAATATTTTTATTAAGGTATCTGACTACTTGCAATAACTTTTTTTAAAAAAAAAATGGAGATTTTTTTGTTGTTTTTAGATTTGTTTAGTATATTTTAAGAAAAATATGCTAAATTAAGAAAAGAAAAAGAAATTAATAATTACTAAAATGGTTAACAATTTACAAAAAATAACATAACGGGGCCCATTCTGTACCAAAAGTTTATGAACAAATTTTTCAATTCTGATGTGTTGCTATGTTATTCATTTTTGAAATGACCTTCAGGATAAGAGATATTTTATTTTTAAAAAATTAGAGCACTTATATCTGGTTACTATATGAAGATGTTTAAAAAAAGTGATTATATTCAAAAAGGGACTGTAAATTTTGTAATAAAACAGTGATTGATAAATCTGAAGTTAAAACAATTCTACTATTATACAGAACTTACAGAGAAATTTCAGTTAATTATTTTCAAAACTTTTTAGAATCGGCTGACCCCGTTTGATTATTTTAAAAAATCACATTTCGAGTAAAACGCGTTTTTAAAGTGTATGACATCTTGCTTAAAGTAAAGGCATCTGCTCTTACTAAAACACGCATAGTTTTTGTTCTATTTAACGGAAAATAATAAATTTGATATTTTAATAGAGCTAATAAGATGTCCTATAAAATAAAATCCTAAGAAATTGTCAATTTTGGGCGAAATTTACAATTTTAGGGTTAGTCGGACACCTTAAATGATCAAATGTAACGATCCAACCCTAGTGGACTCAGAGAGATTAATCCTAATCCTAGGATCTTCATACAGGATCTTAAATTTTGCTTCGATTTTAAACATTGTGAAAAAAATAATTAATGTCGCTTTTTATTCTTTCTAGGGTGTACAGAAACAAGATAGGCATTTATTTCTTTTCAATGACCTTCTTCTGGTTGCTAAACCAAGGTAAGCTTTCTCATTTTTATTACGAATGTACTATCGCGTTACCTTCGCTTATCGCGTAAATTATCTCTTAATGATCTGTATAAAAGATGAATTTAAATGTCTTTACTTCGGATCGTTAAAATAATATCTATACGTATATATGTACAATTACTTTTTTTTTACAAGATAGCCTTCTAAAATCATGTTATTTAATTAAAACATTCTTAGTAAGTCGATAATGAGTACTGTTTTTTTTTATCTTATAATTTTGGATAATTTATAATTCAACCCATAAAATAAATATAGTACTAATTAAATTTTAAATGTGTATTTTATGTTCGAGATTTCCCTTGCGAGCGTTCTATGCTTTTTCAAAGTTTGTGTTTTTATAGCTGGATTTATTTTATTAACGTTATGCAATTTATTTATTTTGTAAAGGTCCGGTGGCACCTACAAATTAAAAGAAAAGATTCGAATGAGTGAGATGTGGTTGTCTCAGTGTCTGGGGGATGTTTGCGAGTCCATCAAATCACCAGCAACTTCGTTTGTCATTGGATGGCCCACTACAAACGTTGTAGTGACTTTCAGGTTAGCGTATTACATATATAACTAACCTTCGTTTATACGTTACGTACACGTTTTTCGTTATTTTTTGGGGATACATAAAATGTACCTGCCAAAAATCTGTTGTTTTTTCTTACTTTTTAAAAATTCTTCTTCCAATTTTTTAAAAAAGATTTCCCTCTGCAATGATTTGTTGCGTTTTATTATTAACATCTTTATTTTTTCATGAAATTTTATATTTAAAAAGTTAATTAATGAAGTTTATGTTTTAGTAAATAATTCAATTAATTATAGCATGTGTGTCAAAGAAAATTACTTTTGGCAGTGGCGTACACCCCCACCCCTTGGGGCTACTGTCTGTTTTTTTAGAATATAAACCCACTCTCCCATAAGAGGCCACTGGTTTTTTTTGGTAATTTTAAGTAATAAAATCCTGAATGAAATAACTTATTTCCTTCTATTTTGCCCTTTTTGTTAATGCCATTTCGATTAATGTTGCTATTAGTTCTTTCTATTAAAATGACAGGTATTGAAAAGTTCATATGCATATATGTGCTATATTTCATGTATAAATATTTCACATTTTCTTTGCTTTGGTTTTTTTTGGCGACGAGATGATTCATATTCTCTTACTTCTGGAAATAAATAAGACAGGAGTTTTTTTTTTTTTTAATGGAGGGGCTCCACTTTTATAGAACACAAGATCTGAATTTTACTCTAGTTGTTTGCGCAATATTTGTTGCAAATAATGTTTTAATTTCGAGCTTTAACTAATGCTTTTTATTAATTATTTTATGTAACATAACTTGATTATTTGAGTGCTGATAATAGAATCGTTGATCACCGAAGATAGTATGTAATCCTGTATGCCAGTTTACATTTAGTTTCTTTGTATTGCACTTTAAAATGCTACAAGTGCTTCCCAAAGTGCAACTTGTAAAGTTGTTAAATGTTTCCTTTCCCATAGATTTCAATCAGAACCTGAAATATTTTCTTAGAAAAATGGGGGAAATGTATCTTATCTGTATAATGACTAAAACCCAGGTAGGTTGAGTATTGACAGGTGAATGGTATTCACAAATGCCGGACAGGCTGGAGTCAGGGTTTCTAAAGAGGGACTTTTCTTTTCAAGTCGTCCTTGAAACTCTTCCCCCCCCCCCCAATCATTTATTTCTATGAGTACTCTACCTTTTGTACCCTTCCTGTACCTATCAACGTTTCCGTCAATAGTTCATCTTATTTTTGGACCTTTTTGCTACTTTAGTTTAGGTATTTTTCATGCGAATAAAGAAGTCTTAAGGTGACTTCATTCGGAACCGTAGTTTTGAAAAACTTGTAAATGAATAATTTTTTTTATATTTAGTGTCACTGGAATTATAATATGCGTATAAAATTGTTTAAAGAATATTAATATAAGAAATTATTTGTGCATTTTTTTTGGCAACAAATGAAAAAAGGATGACGTATTTTCCAAACATTCTCCTTTTATGAAAAATGCTTCTAAAATAACATTTTGCCAATTTTTCGCTAGGACTTCAAAACCAGGGTCTAACTAAAAGTTTTGAAAATTGAATATCTTTTTCAGAGTTACGATCAATTGAAATAACGACAGATGTTTTTGTTAAAATTTCTCTACTTTGATATGATAAAATATGAATAAATTGTCTCCTAAGTTATATATTTCAGAAGTCCTAGCTCCATATAGACAAATATTATAAAAGAAGTATTTTTCATAAACGGAAAATGTTTTGAAAATGTCATTTTCCTTTTTTTTTTTTTTGCTAAAAAATTGCATTTAAATAATTTTTTCTCGCAATAATATTCTTAAAACAATTTTATATGTTTATTCTAATTTAATGGGATACAATACGATTCAATTGACAAAAATTGGTCAAAAAATCAAATCCAATTTTTTTAGCCTAAATAATTCTTTATATAATTTTCTATAACCTCACAAAATTTGAAAGGTCTAAACTGAAAAAACGCAGAATTATATATGATAGCTTTTACGTTCGTTTTTATTCACATCCCTATGGTACATCAAAACTTTAAACTTATTTATCTCAGAATGATAAAATAATTAGTTTGTTTCCATTTAAAAATGCTAAGGCTTTTTTTCTGTTGTGCCTAATGCTTTAATTTTTTTTTTTTTTTACCTATTGCTAATAGTACATCTAACACAAATTGGTATGCATTTTTGAATCAAAACAATACTTATTTTTTAAAAAATAATTGAACTCAGAATGTACACATTTTTTAAGGAATTTTCAATAAGCATTCATAAAGAAAGTATTGTACGAATACCAATCATGTTATCGCAAAACCCATGCCATCTTTTGTTATGCATAGTTTTATGTACGTGTAAATCAGATTTCATGCGTGTACGTAAATTTTTTGGAGGGAGGAACAGTTTAAAATCACTTCACAAAATTGTAAGATTTTTTTTTTTTGAAAAATTAAATGGCTAGATTTTTATGAAATTTTGAACACAAAATCTGTTTTGTATAGTATACACACATAGGAGGTAACCAAAAAAAAGTTTGAAAATACTCCGAGTTCCGAATGTAATCGGTCACCTTAATCAGATTCATCACTGAATGCATCATTATATATACCCTATAGGATAACTGAACAGAAAAATTCATTGTTATCATTCTTTAGTACTCGTACAAGTCTTAGAATGAGATAAATTGATAGCAATCCATATTAATTTTCAATCCTACCTTTCCCTTGTCCTTTATAATTTCTATCCAACTCTGGCATTTTCAGAACTGTCAAATACTAAGCTACGGATTTGTCATAATAGATTGCCTGGACGTGGGAGGGGTCAGACTTCAAGGGACGTTCTTTTTGACCTTACTGCATGCCTTGGGGGGGATTGACAGATAAGGTATCCTCCCCTCTACACCTGCAACAACACTCCGTCCTCTGTTGTGGGGATACAGTCATTGTATTTATTTGGCGGTTGGTCCAGTTGAGTGTTCTGGCTTCAAGGCTGCGGATGGTCGTAGTAGGGTTGTGTTTTATAAGTAGGAAGTGGAATTGTGTGTGCAGGATTGCGGTTGCGTAATAGTGGATCTACATCATGTTTTGGTGTATTTCTTGTGCTTCTATTTTAAGATATTGGTAAGAGGAATTTTATTTTTGTATAGTTGAATTTTTTGTATTGCTTATTGTTATGCATATGTGTTGGGACGAACTGTGATCTTTATGTTTATCCGACTCAGTATGCCATGTTACTTTAATGATTTGTTTTCCGATTGCCATCATTTAAGATTTTACTTATTTAGTTTAATTTATTCATTATTTAAATAAGAGTTTTAGCCTTATCCGGGTCTTGTTAGTTGTATAATCATATTATGTGGTCTCGCACGTCCTTTAGAATGCTAGATTTTATAACATAAAGATGTGTCTGTAATAAGAACTTAATTTATTTTGAAATTTTTTTAGTTTGTATTCCTCGAAATATTTTTCATACCCCCAAATTAAGAATTTATGATTTAAATTAATAGGACATTTTTTATATATTTCGATATTTAATTATTCAAACGGATTTCGTGATTTTGTTTTTTAAAAAAACTTTAATTATTTCTTACATGTTGGTAAAAGTTATAATGTATTTTTGTTTTGCTATAGAATTTACTCCGAAATACATTCTCAATAAACATTGGAAGTCAATTTTCAGTCTCTATCCTCGAAAAAATAAAAAAATAAATTTGTGATTCTGTTATTCTCGTTTTTAATATAATGTTAAAAACAAAATATGATCTTTGAGATTTCTATTCTGTAACAAATTTAACCTTTTTTTAAATTTTAATTATTATTGATATATGATTTATATGTCAAAGCGTTTGTTTACAATAGGGCGATAAAATATCGTCAGCATTAAAAAAAAATCAATTCATGCTAATAATATTTTACCTACTTTTAAATAACCTTTCAAAAGTCAATCTTTATAAAAAAAGAAATCTTTTTTTTATCAAATTGTAGGTTAGATTGTGTGTTGTTTCAAAATAATAAACAATGATAGAGAAATTGCACTCAGAGTATGAGTCATCGATGTTTACACTGATTACTACAGATTGCAACAAATGTTATTTCCGTGATAACATTTTGTAAATTTCACACTAGAAGCACATGAGTAATTGATTAATGTTCCATATGTATAACTTGATACGCTTGTTTCTGTTATTTTAATTAGTTATTTTACTCTCTTCAGTAAATTCGTTTCAAAAATCTTATAGTTACTCGAACTAAATAGCCAGTAATATGTATAATGCTTGAGTAAAGGAATTGATATAGAGTTATTACAAAAGATATAAATTAAATGATAAATATAAAAATATAATACT